>JAMXBC010000560.1:0-18317 GCA_024138005.1 Lumnitzera racemosa
TCCCCCTTAATTTGCGCTAATTCTAGCAATTTAGATGGAATAGTTAAATGTCCCCATTTAATATATGATGGAAGGAGTAGTAGAGAAGCAAGGTAGAAACTACAAGACAGACCCTCTATATAGAGTGATGAAAAACTAAGCTTCAAAGAGTGTAAACAGGGTTTCTAAAGCCAGCAGCAACTTATGAAAGGCTTTATTGTTTTTTTTTTTTGCCTAAACCGAGGGATTTAGTTTTTCTTCTCTTCTCCATTGAATACTAACATATTATTGGCATTTTGACCATGCAGTAACAGACCACAACAAACCGAGGGTATCAACTATTGAAGCACGCAAGGCCCCCAAAAAAGATTTCCACAACTAACATCAACTGTTTCAGCATCTTCACGAGAACAAGCAGAACAATAGCTTTTAGCTCATTGATCTCTTAAAAACCAGAAACAACATTGTAAAGAATAGGTCAATCAACCAACTAAATTTTCGCCGCCAATTAAACCACATAACAGTGTGAACATAATAGCAAATATGGTGATGATGCAACTACAAGAGAATAACACGTTTACCTCTTTTAGCAATTTCCTCTCAACATGATGTTTAATTTGTCTGAGGATCTTTAAACCATTTGAGGGGCTTTAAGCAGCAGCTGCACACCCCATGGCATGTGCAGAGTATGAGTGTCCATGCAGAAGTGCCTTGAGCTATTACAGGAAAATATGTGATAATTCATCCAGATGAAACAGCATTACAAAAGTAACTTTCCAAGGATAAAAACCAAATACAAAAGCAGTTTTTCTCAGAAATTAAAACCGGCAGATAACTCATCCACATTTTTTTGTTGCAAAGAAATTTGATGACTGATTGTCTTGAAAGAGAAATTTAAAAGGTACAGGGGGAAACTAGGAGGCTGACTTAAGAGTGTTTCTATATGTTTCAAAAACCCAGAACAAACCCAACAATCTTTAGCAGTTATGGAATAAATAGTCTACACATTGCAGTGACAAATAAAGAAAATTTTCTCTTAAGTTTGAGGCCAAATATTAGTAGTACCAAACTTTCCATTCATCCATCTATCAAATTCAATGTTTTCTAAAATTGGAATGGTGAAAAACAAAGACCATTAACAGCAAATGCAGATAACATGTGATCAATCTTGATTTTTATGATGTAATTCCCACCAAGTTGACAAAAAATTAGAAAATTACCTTTGATTCCCCAAGAAAGGACTTAAACCCACTGCTTCTGTTGCCAATGTGGCAGCCAAGGGGATTATTCCACCAGTCATCATTTTTTGCATAGCATGCAATGTCGGGTGCACATCCAAGTAGCTCCGCTGCAGACGTCAAAGCCCAAAATTGCATAAAAATATGAAACAAAATATTTGCAAATTAAAGCCAGTAAGCAAGGAATTCTGGTTTGTTGAACCTCTGCTCCTAGGAAGCCAAAACCCCGAGAAAACCTCATCAAAGATAATAGGAATTTTTTGGCTCGAACTAAATTAACTAGTATCCTCTGAAAAAGCGGATCAACCATATGCATCCCTCCAGCCCCTTGTATAACTGAAGGAGAAAAAAAGAGAGATAAAATTTTTTTTGTCCATAAATTTCCACACACAAAGGGCAGGAAGGCATAAATATATGAATTTAAAATATCAATTGAAAAAATTTTTTTTTTTTCCGCTATAAATTTAGGACAAACGTTATCAGCCCTTTTCGGTAGCATGTATCCCTGAAGAAAGAAAAAAAACATCGGAGTATCTAGCGATGTTTTTAGTGTTTTTGCTTATTTTGAAAGCTTAAGCGTGTCAAGTCTGATATGCAATGTGAATTAGGTTGCATGTCTACATGTGTAAGGTCTGGCTGTTGTATTTGCAGCCAAGTATGGTGTAGTCAGTTTTGGGGGAAATTTTCCAGTTAGTATCTTAAGAGTAAGTTTACAAAGTATTGCACATGTATGAGTGAAAATAGGGAAATGGGGCATGTGACAAATGCCAACCTTTTGTATTGTAAAAATAGCAGAAATTAGATGAATAAAGTAAGCCTATTTTTTACAAGAAAAATTCAGAACTTACGCGTTCAACAGATCATTGGGTTTTTTTTTTAACAAGCCAAAAAGTTATTATTAAATAAAAATCCTATAAAAAATTGATATCTGAGCCCTTTGTCAGTACAAATTAAAAATGATTCAACAACAATTTGAAGACTTTCTTATTGATGATGAGGACTACAGAGCACCTCCTAAGAGACAGATTCAAACCAATGATGATGCAGGAATAGTGGTCACTTAATTTTTAAGTAGAAAATTGTTCCCAAGGGAAGATCCAAAGCTGACAAAGAAGCAGTGGCTGAAAAGAAAATCAAGGGAAAAATCTTTTTGCTGCTTGTTTTCTCAACATTGAGTCAAGCAATCCACACAATAATATCTGCCACAGTGCCGGTTTAAACAACAACCAAACAAAAAAAAGGATTTTGGATGTTATATGCTGTACCAAAAGCTATCTAACCACGGGTGCCTGAGGGTTTACATGCTGGGGGCATAGATGTTGTCTCCCCTTCTCCACACTGTGTATATTAAAAAAAGAAAAAAAAAGTAAAAAGTACTAGCTGATATGGTGTTTGCTTATGTTAGCGTATGTGCCTATGTAATAGCTTTAAGTGTGTCAAAGAACTCATTTCTGTGTGTAATGTGAATTAGGTTGCGTGTGTGCACATTTAAGATCGGGTACAAGGATTCCTAGACAATGGATTTCTAGGCCCTTCATATTGCAGTACAGAGATGCAACAATAGCAACTTCCCAAGAGGAGATCCACAATTGGATGAAGAGTCATAGAAAGGAGGCCTGCTGTTACCCCAGAACCATTAAGGAAAGAAGCTAAGCACTGCAAAGAAAAGCAGGGCCTTTGGGTTTCCCTACTTTGTCAGTGAAAACAATCAAAATATAGTTGCCTATGGTGTTCATTAGCTGAGTTAAGCAATGCCTGCTGTACAAGCCTATCCAATGTCTGAAGCTTTTGATGCCAAGCAAACTAAAAAATGAAGGCATGCCTAGGCAAATAAACCCTTGCACCAAACAACCTTCACCCAAGGGATCTTAGGGCAATCTTCAAACTGGAGTTCTCACATAATCCCCCTTTTGATGGTGAGACTCCTAACCCAAGCTTCAAACCAGCATAAGAACATCTAATTTTTTAGGATTTTGGTGTAATGGAGGATGGAATGCAGAAATTATTCCAAAAGCTATTGTCTGGTAACTCCCAAAATTTCCTTGAATTTTAGAATATAATTGATGTTGAGAGGTAAGGTGGATAGTGCTATTTCCTAGCAAACAAAAACTGCTTCAATGGCCCCCACGGCAACCACTAACCAGTCCAAAAGGACATGGATATCCCACCCTTTTCATGACCACCTGAAAAGTATTTCCTGCAAGCTTCTCTCTTCAACAACTTTTTCCAAATACAAAGCAAGCAGCATGTGTTCAAATGTTCCAAAAACCTCTTCTCCTTAATAAACGTGGAATGCACCCACTCTCCAATCCACTCTCATTGTTCTTGCATAAATGTCATATAAAGCTTAAGCTAGGCTGCCTTGTTCAATGGACACAGCCTAGGAAAACCCAGGCCACTCATTTTGAAAGGTAAGCATACATTACCCATTTCACCTTGGCTTGGAGGAGATGTTAGGCATCTGCTCCAAGAGAAAAATTCCTCAATTGCTACTTCATTTTGTTTATAACATATTTTTTTTTTTGGGGGGAGGGTGGGCGCGGGCGCTTTTAAATGTTCGTAACATACTTGGGAAAAAAATAAATGCCTGACAAAACATACTTGAGAAGAAGTAAAATAAATGCCTGACAAAACATACTTGAGAGAAGAAAATAGATGCCCAATACACTTGCATGGAAAATAAAACAAACTTATAAGTTGCAAGGATCCCACATTAGTAAGGAATTTAGAAGTCATCCTTTGGAGTGACCCAAACATACTTTAAGGATTGGCTACATTAAGGACAAGAGTGTTTGATGGCGTGATTGATTCATTGAGGAGATGCCCCTAAACAAAAATTCCTTCACTGGCTCTCCACAGATCAGGCCCCACTGTGCTAAGCCTTCCTTGAAGAACTTAGCTGAGTAGTCATCGAGCCTAGGGCCCTTGTTGTTTGCCTGGGATGATACTTAGTCTAAGGGAAAAATCATGATTATGACTTGCAAAAACCAAATTTACACTTGCTTGGAATCACTTGTCAAGAAACCACAACAAACTAATAAGTTTTAGGAAAAAACAGAGGGCCAAGTATTTCCAGAACATAAAAGAAAATTGGGAAAAACTTAAAGAAAAGATCATTGTAGAAGGCTGGCAGTAGGACGTCTCCTACTTTTCCATGCTGATGTATTTATCATAAAAGGCCAAAAAATAACAAATAATTACCTAGTAATGTGTAAAAAGGAAGAAATTTATCCTGCAAGATGTTTGATGATCCAAGAAGTAAATGCCTAAGTTAAAACTTAGTTGCTTGCCGGGTTCTATTATAAGTGCTCCGATATAAGGGGGATCCCACTCAATCCTGACAGATTCTGTGATACATATGATGCATAAATTTCTGCTGGGTCTGAATTCTCCCTGCTCTTGCCGAAGACTGCCTCACGTGAGCTGAAGACTGAATGAAAATTTCACCAAAAATCACAATTTAGTGAAATCATGTAAAATGGCAAAAAAACAGAACAATGTTTAAGCTCAAGATCAAGCATCCCCTACCCAGTTTTCAAATTTAGATTGTTTGGAAACAAGCCCATCAGGCACCGAAAGCCTCCATACACCCTTTGGACAAATATATTTTAGAGGATCTAGGAATAGGCCTCTACCAGTAGTACCTGGCCAACGGGAGGTAAACTTTAGTCATTCAAAATCAACAAAACTATGCATCAATCATAAACCGAAAACAACAATGAATGGGCCAACATATTCATGCATTGGATTCAATCATGAAAGCTCATCTCTAAGCATAACGTGCATGCATTATGCGAAAAGGGGAAGGTCTCAATGTAAATCATTTTTTCCATCTCTCATATTGAGTTTTTCTTAATTTGATTAATATCAAATTGATCGCTTCTCATATTTTCTTCTGCATATGAAAAAAAAAAGATGGAAAAGCTCTCCCATCTGAATCTATGATCCAACCCAAGACATATGAACTACAATTTTAAACAGCTGTATATTGAAATCGATCAAGTATTTCAGACTCAAAGTTAGTGTAGATGAATGAGCATGAAACTAGTATAATCATGAAGAAATTCCAACCCTATTAATCATGAACCCAAAATTCTTTTGAATGCCCAATCAATCAGCATGTAAAGCAGCACACACACAGCAAATGCACTCATTCAAATATCAAACTGTTACAGGATCATGTTTGTAATTGTGTTATAAGGCGATTTACAGCAAAATCTTCACTAGAAAGCTCTTGCCCTTACTTTCCCCTTTTAAATTTACCTATTTTTTGTAGTTTGTTAGGGATACTGAGAGCCCTAGATCTCAAACAATAATTTGACAATTACAACTACTTTTGAGAAAACTCTGGATCTCATATAAGTAAGAAATAATTTCTTTTTTCTGGAAATGTTCTGAAAACTTCCTTCATCCTTCTGCCAAAATCCAGGAACCCAAATAAACTACCCACTACCTTAGCAATAACTGACACTGACAATAACTGACACCTGACACTACATGCACTGCTAAAAAATTTCTGCCTGGAAATAAAATAACAATAAACAAAAACTAATTTCCCCTTCTTGTCCCTATGCTGGTCACAAAGCTTGAATGGTTCTACTACTGCTGACGTTGGACCCACAACACTGACCAGCAACATACACAAGTATTTTATGCAAACATCAAGATGAATACTCAACAGTGAGATGAATCAACTATGGGAGGATAGGGAGGGCAAATTCAATACCCCGAAAATACAAAGATTCAAATTGTAACTAACATAGATAATCTGTCTAAACAATGTGGTCTGACTCAATCTAGCAAAAACCCCTTGTAGTCATAAAAATTCAAGTTTATGTGGGACTAGGGTGGCCTTCAAAACAAGGCAATGAAAAAACCTTTAAAATTTTCTTTGACAATAACTAAAGTTGGCATGCTCATTATGGAGGAGTTTATCAGAAGGAAAGCTAGCTTTTGATTAGTATTGTAGCAAGTTTTACTCATTACCTCCCCAAACAGCAGCTATGTTACCATGACACTGTCTTTTTCTAACATGCTCAAAATGACCATTCACTAATACTCTCTTTCCAAGTGTATATGCAAAAAACATTACAATAGGTAGACAAAACTAAATGGGAAATTTCAGCCAATCTAACCAAAGTTACAGTGACATATAAGTATGTCATTTTTCACTTCAGAAATGAAACAGAAAAGGCTAATATGCATTGCCTAAAAAGACTTATGAATCATGCATATGTGGTCCAGTATCTAAAAACCCATGGTTGCTGAAGAAACCAGTATTGAAGAGGGAACTGTCTTCCAAGCCCCAAAGTGTCACCAAAATAAGATCCGTGAGAGCAAGGACCTGCAACAATAGGGCAACAGCATTGTAATATCTCCATTAAGTGCATCTTTTAAATCCCATTTTTTTAGAACTTAAAAAAAAAAAAAATTTTTTCTATATCAGAGAAAGATAACCAAAGTAATTTTAGACTACAGATAACAAGAAAAACCCTACAATGCTTGAAATTAACACAAAAATGTCCCAAACCCAGGGGGTCTGGATAAAAATCCACTTTCCTATGTCTCCCCCCTCCCAAATGCTTTCCCATCTTTTACTAGTGATTAAAGAGGGTTCCACTTAGCCCACAAAAAAGGTAAAATTCCTAGTAAATCATTTTTCCAAATGCTGACTTTCGTTTAAGAGAAATAAAAGAGAAATTACCATCTTTAACTAAAATTTGACAAAAAAACAAAACACTCATTCGTACATTTCCCTTTTAATTTTTCTGCCCGAATCTAATTTTTTCTTTTTTTTTTTTTTTTTTGGGTGGTGGTGAGGGGGGGGTTTTGGGGGCATGTGATTTTTGGTGTTTTGAGATAAATGTCAGATTTTGTATTTATAATAGGAATATGAAAAAGGTACAAAAAAGGGCTACACCCAAAAAAAAAGGGGGTAACCAAAACAAAAAAAGGAAAAAAAAATCACTTACAAAAAAAGACTCTCACTAGAGACCAAAGGGACTCGAGATAACACCTGACCAAAAAAAAAAAGGGCAAAATTGAATCTTTGGCAAGATAATCAAGGAGAGCATCAAAAAATAAATAAAGACGAGAATGGTTTGGGCCCCACATCCAAAAGGGAGCCCCAATGTTTAGCCCAATTTTCTTTTCTCCCCTCCTTTTTTCCCAAAATGTAGTATCCACAAAACCCTTAAAAGCCTTTTTCAAGGACAACCAAGGCTAACCCTTTTTAAAAAGGACAAAATGCCATTTGCAGTAGAAGGAGCACCCCAAAATCTCCAACAAAAGGGCCCACTTTAGAAAAATGTGAAAAAAAGATTCCTTTTTTTCTTTTACATAATTAAAACAAAAAATTTTGTGAGACTACTCCCAAAAAGCAAAAAATTAAAAGTCTGAATGGCCCTTCTTGTCTACAACCATAAAAAAAGGGAGAATCTGGGTCAAAGCTTTTTGTTCCAACAAATTTTGTCCAAGGGAACTGTTTCCTCTCCCTAGAAGCATAACCCCCAAAAAAGGATAGTATTTCCCAGATCTAGTTTTTTTCCCCCCCCCAAATTATCCCCCGCACTTGTTTTTGGATTAAAAGCCCCCCAAACCCCTTAAAATCCCCCCAACCCCCCCTAAAAAAAAAAAATTTTTTAAAAAAAAAAAAAAAATTTTTTTTAAAAAAAATAAAAAAAAAAAATTTAAAAAAAAAAAAAAAAAAAAAAAAAATTTATTTTAAATAAATAAAAATTTTAATTTTCCCCCCCCCTTTAAAAAATATTAAAAATAAAAAATTAATTTTAAAAAAAAAAATTTTAAAAAAAAATTTTAAAAAATTTTAATTAATAAAATAAAAAAAAAATAAAAAAACTTAATTTTAGACACTTTAAATTCCCAAACAACTAAGTCAATGATGCCCAACTTGCCTCACTTTTTATTTGCACATTATTTCCAACCACCTTTGCCTAGCCCCCCTTCACATAAACTTCTAGGAAACTGCTTCATTTTTAAGGTTAGGGGCCTCAAATCTTTTTTTCAAAAAAACATAGCCTTTTACCAATTGATCTGTTTTGCACAAACATGCTTTGCATGTCCAATGATTGATACGCCCCCTAAAACCCTTAAAGAAATGGAGTGGGTTTTTTTTCGCTTTAAAAGAGGATGGGAACTCCCAAATACTTTATACAAAGTTTCCCAAAGCAAAATTTAAACTGCTAAGCCATACCTTCCTTTACCCCCCTCAAAAAACCGCTTTTTCAAAAATAAAAAACTCTTTTCTTTAAAATAGCTTCAAAACCGTCAAGAATAAATTCATCAAAGCTTTTTTGATTGGGAAATGGGGAATGACCCTAGAGAAAATCAAATTACATCTATAAAGCATAATGGTTTTGGCCCTTCCATTCAAAAATCCTAATGGAAGGAAAACCCCTCCCTTTTCCCCAATGTTTCTCCCCTCATAAAGAAAAAAGAATATTTTTCCCTCACCAAAATAAATAAAAAATTTGGGATATCAAATCCCTTTCTGAGGAACCCTGAGAACTAGGAAAAAAAACCAACAATTTCCTTTTTTCAAATCCATGAGGATGGGGGGGTCAGACATTTCACTTTTCCAATCTGAAAATTTGGGGGGGAAAAATCCCAAAATTCTAAAAAGTTGTTCAAGGGAACACCAAATTGGCCCAAATAAATAAGCCTTCTTTAAATTCCCGGGTCTTAAAAAAAAGCACTTTGGGCCCCTTTAGCTTATCTTTTTTGGTCCCCAAAAAAGTTTTTTTTTTGGAAAACCAAAAAAAACCCAACTACCCTAAAATCTTAAAACCCCCTTTGAAAAAACCTTTTTGGGGTTTTAATTGTGGGGGAAGACCATTTTTCCCCATTTTTTTAAAAAACATTTTTTTACCCTTTTAAGAGATGCTTTTTTGAAAGGTTTTTGAAATTTATACGATAAAAGCCAAAAAAAATTTCCCCCACAAATGGTATTTTTTCGGCTTTAATTTGGAACACTATAAAAAAATTTTAAAAACTCTTGGTGCAAAAACTTTTCGGGAAGGGATAAACCCATACTAAATTGTTTCCATCCCTGAGAACGCCAAACCCCCTTGGGAATTTTTCGAACATGTTTGTAAGCTAAAACAAACCAAAAGACTTTTTAAATTTAATTTTTTAAAATTTCCCTTTTAAACCAGTTTATTTAAAGAAAATCAAAATCCCCCCTTCCCTTAAAAAAAAAAAAACCCGTCCTCATCAGTTTCTTTAAACATAAATAAAAAAAGCAAACCAAGCAATACTCCCACCCCCTTTTTGATTGATAAATTTGGCTTTATACCACCTTTTAAATACCCATTAAAAACCTTCAAAAAAAAGGAAATTACCCCCTTTTGGGGGGGCGAAAAAAAAGGGGGGTAAAAATTTTTTTTTCTTTAAAGTTGCAATAGTTTTTTTTTAAAAAGATAAACCATTTTGGAGATTCCAAAAAACCAAAATACCGCAAATTTTTTTTATTAAAATTTTTTCGAATTTAAAACGTCCCTTCAAGCTTTTGGGCACCAAAAAGCCCCTTAAAATAATTTTTTTAGAGCTCCCCCACCAAAAAAATTTAAAAAAAAAGGGGGGGGTTTTAATTAATATTAATTTTAAAAACAAAGAAAAGGGCCAAAACCCCTAAGAGCCCTTGAAGGGTTTTTTTTTTAACCCTTGGGAACCCAAAGTGAAAAAAAGCGGGTAAAAATGAATTTGGGGGCCCTTAAGTAGCGAACCTTTTGGGAAAAAAAAATTTTTAAAAAACCCGCCAGGCATACACCCTTTCCCCCCAAAGGGGATTTTTTTCTACTCAATCCATCTAGCCAAAGGGCCTTATTTGTACCAAAAATTTTTAAAAGTAAAAAGGGTTTTTCTTAAACTAAAACTTTTTTTTAAAAAAAGAGTTTCCCCCAATCAAAAAAAATTCCCTAAACCTCTTGGGGGCACTAATGTCTCCAACCAAGGGAAAAAGGGAAGGGGTGCTTTTTGGGGCTTTTTCCCCAAAAAAAATTTTTTAAAAAAAAAAACCGTCATTTTTTAATTCACCTTTGGGAAATTTTCCACCAAGGAAAAAAACAAAAACCCGAATTGTCAATAAAAATTGAAACGAATAAAAAGGTCTTTTTTGAATATTTTTTTTCAAAAAAACAAAAAAAATTTTGTTTTTTTTCGATCCCCCAATTTTTAAAAACAAAGTAATTCTCAACTTTTCCTAAAAAAAGGATTCCCCTCAGCAACAATTACGAAATAGAACCCTTTGTAAAAAAAACCCTTTTTTCCCCATTCTCCCAATACAAAATAAGGATTTTGTAAATTAAACTCTTGGCAAAAAGGGAACTTCACCTTACAAACATTTTGGAAACTTCCCCAAATGTTCAAAAAAAAGAAATAACAGTTAAAAACCTGAGAAAATTTAAATTTTGGTCAAACAATTTGTAAAATTAACAAAAAGGGGGCCCCTCTTACAAATAAAGGGTAAAAAAAAAAGCCCAAACCTATTTTGAAATATAAAATCAACAACCTTTTGTTTTAAAAAACCTCCCCTTTTAAAACCGAAATTTTTCAAAAAACCAAGCCTTTGCCCTTTAAAAACCCTTTTTCCAAAACTGCTAAAAAAAATTTTTAAAAAAAAAAAAAATTTTAAAAACCAAAAATTTTTCCATGCTTTTTTTCCCCCAAAAAAAAAAAATCACCTCCCATGCCTCTCCCCCCATTTGGCCTTTTTCCCCCCCCCCAAAAATGACTTACCCCCTCAAAAATTCAACAACCCTTTGCCTTGTAAAAATTTCCCAACTTTAACGATTCAAGTCAAAAAGCCAAAAAAACTCGCTTTTTCCCGGAAACCCCTTTGGAGAAAGGATGTGGCCCCACACCCCACTCTATTTAAAAGAGGAACCCTTTCCTCGGGGTACATATCAAATTTTTGTAAGAATTCACCCATCAACTTTCCTTTTTTCCAAAAGATAAAGGCAAACCTAAACCAACTCAACCCTTTTTGGGTGGCAATCACAATACTATTTGTAGAAGGCTCCCCTACAGCACAACGGCAAATCCCTAACCCCCCCCCCAAATTTTTTTGTAAAAAAGTCCATTAAAACCCAACCCAGTCTCCCCCCAAATTGGAAATTTTCCCCTTGGGGTAAAATCCCTGACAAACCATGCTAGTTTCCCCCATTTTTTTTCCCCAACACAAAAAATTTTTGTTTGAAAAAAACCGGGGTTGCCAAAGGGAAACCCTTCCCAACAAAGAGCCCATTTTTTCCCAAAAAAATTTAAAAAAAAAAATATTCCCACCATTAGTCAAAACGTTAATAAAGACCCCCTTTTTTCCCTACACCCAACTGTTTTTGGGCAATGAAATTGTGCTACCTAAAAGCTAAAATTCCCCCCAAAAAGATCCCTCATAAGGGTGTTTTCCCCCCCCCAAAAATTCATGCACCAACTTCCCGAAAAAAAATGTAGGCAGCTTGCCCCAAACCAAACCAAATTAAAACACAAAAGGAGGATAGTTTTTTAAAAAGGGCCAATCTACTTTTCTGGGTTTGGAAGGAATCCATTAGAAAAAGAAAAAAGGCCAACAACCCCCCTTCGAAAACCCAAATTGAGGGGGTTTTAGCATTTTTTTTGGTTTTTGTCAAACCCCCTTTGGCAAGTAAACCCTAAAAATAAACTTAAACCCCCCTTCCCCCCAAAAAAACCAAAAAACCCATCTTTTTTTAAAAGGGGACCCCAAAGGGGAAAAAAAGGCTTCTACAAGAAGAGGAGAAAATTTTGGGAAAGTTTTTTTTTTTTTTTTTTTGCCCTTTTTTTTTTTTTTTTTTTTTTTTTTCCCCCCTTTTAAACCAATTTAGAAAAGGGGGAAAACAGTTTTTGGGAAAAAAAACCACCCAGGTAAAACCCCGGGCCCCTTAACTTTTTCCCCCTTAAACCAAACACCCCTTAGAAAGGCTTAACCTTTTTTTTAGCTTTTTGGGCCCCCTGGGGGCCTCAAAAACCTGCATAACAGGGGAAAAACCCCTTTAAAAACCCCATTTATCAAAATAAAGGTTTCCCAAAACCCCACCCCTTTGCCTTTTTTTTGGAAAGCCCAAAACTTCTTTTCTTCCCATTTTCCCCTTTCCCCCATAAACCAAAATTTAAAACCAAACCGGGCCAAAAGACCTGGAAGAAAAAGGGGAGTTTTTCCTTTCTTTTTTCCCCCCCCACCCGATGAAAAAGGGAACGAGGGCCCCAAAAAACAAGAAGCAAAAAAATTAAAAAAACCACAACATAAACAAAAAGATCCCGTTTTTCCTCCAAACAAATTTTTTAAAGGGAAGACAGCCAACACAGGAACAAAAAAAAAAACCCCAAAAACAGAAGAGAAGCAAACCTAAAAAAGCAAAAAGGAAAAAAAGAAAAACAAGGGGAAAATGAGTAGAAGGAAAAGGGGGAAGAGGTTTAAAAAGACGGGGCCCAAAAGGGTTTAGGGTTTAAAAAAGCAAACGTGGGAAAACCCGATTTGGGGTTATTCTGGGGTTTTCCCGGGAGACTTAGTAAAAAAAAAACTTTTTTCTTTTTTAGTGATAAAATTGGGTAATTTGTTTGGGATTCCCAATGCCGATAAGCGGGTTCCCTGATTTTAAAAAGGGATTTTTTTTTTTTTGGTTTTTAGATTTTGGTATCTACTATAATCACTGCTTCCCCAAAACCCCAAAAGCATACTAACACCCCTAAAAAAACCATGACCTTTCCGGCTCTTATCAATACCCAAATAAAAAAAATGGAAATAAAAATTTTTTAAAGGGCACTCAAATTTGGCATAACAGAAAAAACCCATACAGCCCCAAGATTACAGGTTTTTTGGGCACAGAGACAGGATAAAGCCCCACTACTCCCATTAGCTCGGGGTTGTTTTTTTTGAAAGCACCCCAAAAATAAATTTTTCAGAGGGGATCCCAAGACCCAATTTGGAATTTGGGGAATCCCCACCTTAAGAGCAATCTCAAAGGGGAAGTTCCCCCTTTAAATCTAAAAAAGTAGTCCGAGAACCCCAAAACCCCCCGGCACAAAAAGCACAACACATCAACATTTTTTACTTAATAAAGCAAGGAAAAAAGTTAAAGGGAAATTAGACACAACAACAAAAAACCCAAAGGGCTAAATGAGACCAAAATTTTCTTTTTTTTTCTGGGGGAAATACCTAAAAAATTTTTTCCCAAAAAAAACAAAAACCTTTTTCCTTTTTCCAAAATTCATGCAAAAACACATAAATAAAACGATTTTATACTTCCTGTATCCCTAATCTCCTTCTTTAACAATCTTAGAAAATTTAAGGGTTTCAGGTTACTCTGGTAAAAAAGGGAAAGAAACATTTTTCCTTTTTAACCAAAAAAAGCCCAAAAGGTTCCAAAATACAACTATTTAACCCCAAAAGGGGTTTTGCCTTAATTTGGTTTAAAAAGCCCAAAAAAACCCCTTAAACGAAAAATTCCCAGGAAGGCCCTCCGTTTAAATCCAAAACCGGGTTTAAATTTTTTTTGGATAACCAAAAAAAAAAAAAGGGGAAAATCTTAAAAATCCAATACAAGGGCCTTGAAAAAGGTATTTTTTTTTTGATCAAATGAAAGCCATCAAATTATGTCTGTATCCTCCATTAAAAAAATTTTTTTACACAAATTTTTAGAAAAAAATTTGGGTTTTTGGTTTTTTAACTCAACTGTAAAATGAGAAATGGGAGACAACCCCAAACTAAATGTCAAAAAAGGGGAACACGATATTCAGAAGAAAAACCCCGCAAATTTTTCAAAATAGGAACTGGGGGGGGCCCAAAAGTCAAAATTAAAGAACACAAAAAAAATAAAAGCCCAAAAATAGAATATTTAAACAATAAAGTAAGGGTAAGGTCTAAGGGGGAAAAAAAAACCCTTAAAACCCTTTTTTCCCACACCCCTTTTAAAATTTAAAAACTCCCGGGACATTCCCAAAAAAAAAATGGTCATAAAAAATTTTTCTGGGGGAAAATTACATGTCCCTATTCTTTGAAAACAAACATAACCCCTTTCTCTTGCAAAACCCCCATCGAAAAACCCCCTAAAGACATAACCAAATAAAAATAAGCCCCCTTTAGAAAAAATCTAATTTTTTCCCAAAAGTTTTAAAATAACTGGGAAAAAAAAACTGCTGCAAAGTAGAAATTTCAACTCCTTTTCCCCTAAAAAAAAAATATTTTTTATTTTCTAAAAAAATAAAAAACAAAAAGGGGGGGTCCGGGGTTTTGAGATAGTAAAAACCCCACATAAGAAAATTCCCAATTAAAGAAATGAACACCAAACAGTGGGAAAAAAAAGGCTAATAAAAACCATGTAAACACTTTGAAAAAAAGTTTGTTTCCTTCCCCTTACAATTCATTGGCAAAAATGGCAGGGGGTTTGTCAAAAAAGCTTTAGGGGTTAAACCCAAAATTTTTTAAATTTTCCTGGAATACTCTTTTTTGGGCCGATGTAACAAACAAAAATAAACACCAAATTTCATAGTCCCCCCCCCATCATCAGTTTTCCCTAATAAAAAGATGGGCCTTGGGGGACTTTTTTTAAAAAAAAAGAAAATGTAGTTCAGTATTATATGCTGCTAAATGATTTAACTGCACCAAAAAAAGTTTCTAAGTGGTTTTTTTTTTTTAAAAAACCCCAAAAATACATACAATTTGTAGAAAATTTGAATCCCTAACCCGGGTTTCCCCCGCACTAACCCCGCCCAATTTAAAAAAACACTTTCCAAGGCCCCCTTTGGGAAAAAAATTTAATTTCCAAAATTTAAAAAATTCCTTTTGAACCCCCACTTTTTTTAAACAATACAAAAAGATTTTTTTTTTTTTTTTCCTTTTTTTTAAAAAGCAAAAAAAGAAAAATATTTCCCAAAAAAGGTAGGGGACATGCTGCTTTAATACTTTTCATATGAAACCCCCAAATCCCACAGTCCCACCGGGTTTTAAACCTTTGGACTTTTTGGGGGGAAATACGGAAACAGCCTTTCTCAGCCCCTTTTAAATATACCCTTTAAATCAATTAAAAAAACATGGGGAAAATCCCCCGTGTTTAAAAAGAAGAAGGGAACTAAATCTTAATAGAAAGAGGAAAATAAATTTGAGGCCCCCCTTTGCTCAAATTTTAATAAAAAAAAATAGAAAATGCAGCAAACCACTGCTTTGCTGTCAACCTCAGCAAATCAATAACCCCGATGACACATTGCGGGTCAAAAATAAAAACAAAAAAAAAATTTAAAATTGTCAATAAAATTGACCTGTAAAAAGGATGGGGGCCCTTTGTGTCCACCAATTTACACAAGCATAAAAAAAAATTAAACCCTAAAACCCCTTTTTTTTAAACCCCTTGTGGAGAAAAAGTAAAAAGGGAAAATTACCCCCCAAAAAAAAAAAATTTAACGTCGTTTGGGAAACCAAAAAAAAAAAATTCCAAAAGAAAACTAACGCCATCTAAAAGTGTTTGTTTGGGCCCAAAATTTGGCACATATGTGTAGTATCCCCATTTTAAAAAAGGGAAAGCTAAAACCCATTGAAAAAAAATTATATAGAATTTAAAAAAGAAACCAAGAAGTTCCTTGGGGCAGATAATGCTAATAATTTTTCCATGAAAAAAGGGCATAAATTCAAGAAATTTTCCCACTTCTTGGGATCACCTGCAAAACAAAGCTATCATAACCCACGCAAGTCTCTTTTAAGGATGATTCAAGTGCCCAGACCAATCAAATTGAGCCATCCTCCCAAAAAAAAAAAAAACCAAAAAAGAAGAAAAAAAAAAAAAAAAACCAAGAACGAGGAGAGAGAGAAGAGAGGAAAGAGAAAATTAAAGTAAGAAAAAACCAAATTATAATAAACGACCTTGAAAAAAACTGCAAATTTCCCCGGGGCCAAAAATGGCGTAAAATAAATTTACAGTAACACTTTCAAAAAAGGCACTAAAAAGCGAGAAAAAGGGCCCCCAAAAAAAGGGCTTCTTTTGCTTTTTTTTTTTTTTTGGCATGTTAAGAAAGCGCCCTGCATTTTTTCCCCCCTGAAAAAGGGCTAAACCCCAAAAGTATACCTTAAAAGAGAGTCAAACCCCTTTTGCAGGAGCCCTAAAAAACCATCCCTTTCAATTTCATCAAAAAAGACCCTTTGCGGAACAGGTGGCAGCAAAAAACCCCAGGCACCCTATTAAAACATTTGCAAGAAAAAGGTAAATGTTTTAAAAACCCCACAATTACCAATGACAAATTTACTTGGGGGGGGGGGGGGTTTTTGGGGAAAGGGGGCAAAAAAAAATGAATCAAGGGGGAAAGAAAAGGGAAAAAAGAGATTAACCCAAAAGTGGGGATTGTGCATCTTCATGAAACCCCACATATTCACCGAAAGAAAGGGCTTAAAAACAAAAAAAAAAATTCTTTCTTTTTTTTTTTAAAAGTTCCCCAAAGTAAAAAAGAGGGGCAAACCAAAATGGACTTGGTAACAAAAAAGGGAAAAACCCTGTTGGGAGGAAATTTAAAAAGGGAAAACCCACATTGACGGGCCCCATGATCTTAAAAAATTTAGGGCAAAAAACATCATATCCTCGAAGTTTTAATTTTTCCCTTTAAGCAAAAAAATTGGTGGCGAGATACCCCCCCCCCCCGGGGTTCCATCTTCCCAAAACAAGAAATTGGGCCTTTAAACAAAAGGGGGCCTTTTTAAACCCCATTAATGGGGGAAAAAACAATCAAAGTAAGGGAAAAGGTGATTTGAATCTAGAAAATCATTTTTTATCAAAACTATACAAAATTTAAACAAATTTTGAAAAAAAGTTTTCTTATTTTTATTTCCAATTTAAAACCCCCCTTAAATCTAAAAAATTTTAAAATAAAAAATACATTTAAAAAATAAGATCCAAAAGAAAACCCTTTGGGTTTTGCGGTTCAAAAATAGGGTCTGAGTTTTTCCCCCCAAAATATTATTTTTCTTTAGACCCAATTTAATGTTTTTTGTCCCTTGGGGAAAATCTGCAAAAACCCCTTTCATAAACAAAGCTTTTTAAACCACAAATTTAGACCTGACAATTTAATTAAAAAAAACCTGCAAATTCCCAAATCTTTTTAAAATAAAGTAAATTTAAAAAAAATATGGGGAAAATTTAAAAATATGTCATAAGTACTAAAACTAAAAATTTTCAAAAATTTTTAACAAACGCTAGATAAAATAATTATAAATCACCCCTGAAGAGATCCCGAAGGCCCAAAGGACGGGCTACACCACCAGGGGTTCTAAAAACCCCCTAAAAAAAGAACCCTTTTTTTCTTTTCCCCTCTTTTCCCCCCCCCCCCCACCTTTCCCCCCCCAAAACCCTTTCCCCCTCCCCCCCCCCAAAACCCCCCAAACCTCCCCCCAACCACCCCTTCCCCAAACCCAAAACCCCCAAAAATCCCAAAACCCATCCCCCACTCCCCCCCTCCCCCCCCCCATTTTGCTCCCCAAGTGAGGTAAAACTGCCCCCCCCCTTTCCTTTCAAAAACCTTTCTACAACAAACCCGGAAAAAACAAAAAAAAAAAACCCGAACCAAGCTCACTCCTTTCACCTTCAATTATTTTTTTTTTTTCGACTGCCCCCTAACTGCCCCAATTCCAAAGATTTTAATTTTCCCCCAAAAGCAATTTGGGAGCTGGGGAAAAGGGCGGTCCCTGCAAAACTGCAAGGGAGAGGGAAAAAGGATGTGGTGAAAATGAGAAAAAAGGGAAAGTAAAGGGGTTTGGAAGGAGAGAAAAAGAGTGGAGCTTTGTTGAAAGGGAAAAGGGAAAACAAATCGGAAGGAAAACCGTTTTTGGGCCGGGGTTTTAGGTAGTGGAAAAACCGGGTAGGAGGGAAGAAAAGGGAGGAAGAAACGGGGAGACCGGTGGAAAAAATAGGGTTTTTTCCAAGAGATGGTTTGGGGGACCCCTTTAAAATAAGTTTTTTGGGGAGAGGGGAGGTTTTGGGGGAAACGGGGGGGAATGTCGAGGGTGTTTTGCGGTAGTTTGGGGTGGTGGGGGGATACGGAAATGCTGATGGTGGGGGGGCCCGGGGGGAGGGGGTGAAAGGGGAAAAA
>JAMXBC010000561.1:0-18239 GCA_024138005.1 Lumnitzera racemosa
GAACACAGCCTCCGCTTCCGGGAGCTGCAGCAGTCGGGCCGCCCTCTTTTGGCTTTGCTGTCCGCCCCTCCCCTCCGGCTTAGCCTAGCTAGGTGCCCAGGCCCCGTATCGTGTCCGCTGCTGGTTGACCGCCATTGACCTCCTGCTTCTCCCCTCCAGCCTGCCTTGCCAGCATGGACGACGCCGCCAGCACCCCTACACCGCGATGGGCCTTCGCCGTGCCCCCTCCACTGCCTCCACAAAGATCGGAGACGCTCGCTCTCCCGCGGCGGCACTCTCAAGAAGCGCCAGTCTCTCCGAAAGCGCGACAGCCTGCGTCGCAGCAGCAGCAAGCGCAGTTTGCATGCTGGCAGCATCAAGGGCATGGACGCTGACGACGACTTCGACAACGTCTTCACCACTCCAATCCCTACCTCGGCAACCCGACAGAGCTCCTGGCCGAGCGCTTTCAGGGTATGTCTCCATCTTATCGTAAACACAAAACCTCAGGCGTGCTAACATGACGTCCTACCAGCTTGGCGCAAGCTTCTCAAGATCTAATCACCTACTTTCGCGAGATTCAGACTTCCTACGAGCAGCGTTCTCGAGCTCTCCTCAAGGTCTCCAATGTTCTCAACAACACCACTGCCCCTTCCAATTTCCTCCCGAAGGCGGCCTTGATGATGCCACCCGCTCTCTGCGAGCCTTCCACAAGCTGACCGTCGCCGAGTCAAACAAGTCCAAGGACATTGAGAATGACGTGATTACCCACTCAGCGTCTTCGCAGCGACCTGAACCAGAAGATCAAGGGAATCAAGTCTTTTGTCTGGCGACTTCAAGAACACGGTCGATCGCGAGCGCGAAAACACCGCAAAGCTGTCGCCTCACTTAACGACGCCATTGCCGTCGCCGAGTCTGACCCTTCTGCTGCTAGTGGCAAGAATTGACCCCTTCATTGTTCGTCTGTCGGTTGAGAAGCAGGTCGAGAAGCAGATTGAGAAGAGAACTATCTCACCGGTATTTCCATCTGTGCGCGCATCTGCAAGGGCAACCCAGGCTAACATACCATAGGCCTACCTGAACCTCGAAGGCTCTGGGCGAGAACTGGAAGCTATTGTTGTCGGCGAGATTCAAAAGGCGTACAATGCCTACGCCAGCATCTTGAAGCGCGAGGCAGATTCGTCGACCAAGGCCGTCGATGAGCTGCGTAGCGGCCCGATCGCGATGCCCAAGGACCACGAATGGCAGGCGTTTGTCCAGAGCGAGACCAGTTTGTCAACCCGAATGTGCCTCTGCGCAGCCTCGATAACATTCGCTACCCCGGCCGCTTCAATCCTGCTGCAGCAGAGATCGAGCTGGCATGCTGGAGCGCAAGAGGTAATTCCCTTTCTCGTGTGGAAGAGACGTGAACTGACTTGCGATTACAGCAAATATCTGAAGAGCTACACGCCCGCTGGTACGTCCTGTCGCCAACTCATCTACATGAGTTCAAGTCCTGCAGACCACATCCACACGCAGCAACCGGTCATGTCGTTGTGCTTGCTCGACCAAAAGCTCGGCTCGCGTTCCAACCGCGATGCGTCTTCTCACAAGTTTCAGCCTGAAGGGCCGCCAAGCAGGAGGCATGCACCGTGGCCACTCTTGGGTCTTCCGTGCCGAGTCTTTTGACACCATGATTGGCATGGTACGAAGATATCCAGAACTTGACAGAGAAGACTGGCGCCGAACGGAATGCATTCGTTCGCAAGCATGCTCGTTCAGCCAGTGGTGGAAGTCGATCAGCACCGTCAGTTAGCAGTGACGGTCTTGAGGACGACGAAGCCGACACCCAGCCGTTTGTCGCTGCTGCCCACGACCCCAGCACGATGTCAAGGAGGCAGCCTCCGAAACGGCCGGAACCAGGTAGTAAGCGCACACCGCTACCCGCTAGATCTATTCCGAATGCTAAGTCACATTCTCCGCGATACAGGGGGTCGATTTCCTACGACATGAACGTAGACCGGTTCGTGACGGCCCCCGTCTCCGTCGAGCGACAGCTCCAATGGACCGAAGGAGGTGCCTGCAGCTGTAGGAGCTGTAGGCAGCACGGAGCGAAAAGACCACGTCGCTCCAGCGCAGACGACGGCTGAGGCCGCTCCTCCGGCTCAGCAAGTCGAGGCTGCTCCCGCTGAGCCAGTCCAATCTAACAAGCAGTAGAGCCGCAGAACGGTGGCGCTGCCATTATTGGGGCAGCTGCTATGCCAGCAGCAGCGTCGAGAGAAGCGCCCACGGCGGCACCGGCAACGGAGCACCGACGACACAGTCCGCATAGACTCGGTGCAGCCGGCAGACCTGCCTGTACCGCAGGACTCGAATACTCTGGCGGTAATGTCGGATGGACCGGCACAAGAGTGCACGAGAAGGATGGCGTTGGGGTTGTGGATCTGCAGCTGCTGTGCCGGACCAAATGCGACAGCGACGGGCATTGCGCCTACGGAGACGGACGCATCGAAGCTTCATGCGACCGGACACATCTTCCCGTCGGTTCTGAGGCACGAGTCGGCGATGACAGTGTCAGACCTGCATGTCCCTGGAGAGTGGACCCTCAGGCAAGGCTGCTCGTGGTTGAGGCAGGCCTTGCAGGACAGGGTGTCGGTCGCTACCTTGAGAGATATAAGCACACCATAGACTTGTTTGGATGAAGAGCGTACCTGATAAGATGTCGCGAGAGGGTGCCAAGACTAGGGAGGCCTGCAAGTGGCCGCTTCTGTCGCTCGCTTAAGTAATTCGAATAACGTGAGGCACCTGTTTTGCTCGTGAAAGCGCGCAGGTGAGGGGAAACAATCACTAGCTGCATCCAGTCCTTTCATCTCTTCTCTTGCGGCAGCTTGTTCCTTCGTTAGCTACATCTCGTCGAAGCTGTGCGACCCTCATGTGCCGCTGAGACGAGTCACGACCCCGCCACCGCTGCCATTGGAGGCCATCGCCCGCCGCCATGCTGCCGCTCTTGCGACGCTACCGCTGTTCATTGTCGCGCCTTGTTCCTGGTCACCACATTCTACTACCTGAGGCGCGTTGAGGAGAGCAGCTCATCTACCCTTCGCGCTCCGGTGCCAATGTCAAGTTCCACGAGCCACACGCCGCCGCCGACAAGCCGCAGGCAGCTAGCTCTCCAGGCCGCGCGTCTCCGACTCCAAGGGCCGCCCTGGGCACCATTGAAAGAGCAGGACTCTGAGAAAGACTTTCCGCAAATCGCCTTGCCAGGCCAAACCTCAAAAAGACACCTCCGTCAAAACTCGACACCCACCGACAAAAGTCTCCATCAAACCCTCCAAGACCTCTTTTCCGAGACGATTCCAAAGTTCAACCCGGGCCACTCCACGATGACAAGTTAAGCAGATTGGCCAGCCGGCAGGGCTAGACTTATCGCTCAGTACACCCTCGCCAGTCCACTGGGAGAAGCCCAAGGAGCACTTCCCAGTTCCCTCCTCTGCCATAATCACCCTGCCCACCGGCAAGGCCAAGCGCATTCCAGCAGTGCAAGATGCTTCGTTTGAAAGAACAAAGACCTGGGCGCGGCTCAGGAAGACAGACTAAAAGACTGTCAGAGACACCTTCAAGAAGCACTGGAAAGGCTACAAGCAGTTTGCATGGGAGCATGATGAGCTGAAACCCTTCTCTGGCGGCTTCGCGGATCCATTTGCGGGCTGGCGAGCCACGCTCGTCGATTCGCTCGATACGCTATGATCATGGGGCTGAAGGACGACTTTGACGAGGCTGTCAATGCCACAGGCACTAATCGATTTCACCACGACGTCCAGGCCGACCTTGCCGCTCTTCGGGGTGACCATCCGCTATCTGGAGGTCTCATTAGGCCTACGATGTCAGTGGTGGGAATATTCCGTCCCTGCTGAGCAAGGCGAGGAGCTGGCGGAGTCCTCTTGGCGCCTTTGACACGCCCAACCGGATGCCTCAAACCAACTTCAATTGGATGCCTCCGCTGCCAAGTACCCGCACGTCGCCCTTCGAGCGTTGTGCTTGCTGAGCTGGGCAGCTTGTCGATGGAATTCACACGATTAGCACAACTGACCGGAAGACAAAAGTACTACGATGCCGTCGCTAGGATTACGAATGAATGGAGGGCATGCAGGACAACACCACGCTCCCTGGGTTGGGCCAGTCATGCTCGACACGTCTGGTGGATGTGAATTGAGAGACGAGTCTTTTGCAAGCTCCGCCTCGCGAGGTCCATCGAACCCCGTCACGCACGCACAACTTCGGCTCTCGACTGCTACATTCTGGACCGGCTCTGACTTGGATTTGAAGAGTACTCGCAGGAGTTGTCCGTTGAAGTCGCTCACCACGACTCCTACCCTGGAAATTCTCCTCCAGCTTCAGTCCATTTCAGCATCCACCACTATTCCGACATACCACCCGTACAAGCCCCCGGCGAATAAGCCCATTGCGACTGTGTGATTGACGGGCTGAAGCCAGCCATGGGGCATGAACGGCAATCCTTCGTAAGTACCACTGGCATGCGCGGAGATCACTGATGACTAACTCTTGGCTTGAAGACTTGGAGCATGGCAGATTCCGTCTACGAATACTTGCCCAAGGAATATGCTCTCCTTGGAGGAAGGGAGAGCAGTATCGACGGATGCACACCTATTCCGTGAAAACCTGAAGGAGTATCTCCTGATCAGAGCAATGACTCCCGAGCCAAACCGCAGCTCCTGTTTGCTGCGATTTTAACAGCCTCTGGTTTCGAAGATCAGAAGACAGGCAAGCAGATTGGGTCGTTTCCGGCCCAATACAGGCCATTTGGACTGTTTTTTGGGAGCATATGTGGGCTTGGCGCAAGAGTCTTTGGATCGAGAAGGACATGGAGTTTGCCAGCAGCTGACCGACGGATGCGTGTGGGCGTACGAAAGCACACTGAGTGGTATCATGCCAGAAAACTTTGAGCCGGTCCAGTGCCCTCACTACGATGGCTCGTGTCCCTGGAACGAAACAGCATGGCACGACGCGATGGATCCGTTTGCGCAAAGCCGCGTCGAATCCAACATTCTCTTCAAGCAGAAGGAGAAAGAGGAGCTCTTGAAAGCCCAAGCTGCTCTGACTGCCTCACGTCCGGCCTCATCCAATGCTCCGGCTACGACTCCAGCTCCAGCGGTGCACGTGGCCAACAAGCGCAGGAGGCAGCAGCTGCCAATGTCCTTGGCGCCGCCAATGCTGCCCAAGAGATGGCCGCACTAGCTGGCCACGACCCGTTGATGTCGGCGCCGCAAACCGCGACAAGTTCTTGCACGCCCCTTCGCAAAGCCCCACAAAGACGACCTCGACCAGCACTTCCTCGACGCGCGTCATCGACTTCAATGCGCCGACAACCTACGCGGAGATGATAGAGCTGAACCTCTACGTGAACCCGCTCCCGAAAGGCATGGCCAAGATCGGCTCGGCCGAGTACATCCTGCGGCCCGAGGCGATCGAGTCCGTCTTCTACATGTGGCGGCTGACGGGCGACCCGGCCTGGCGCGAGAAGGGCTGGGCCATGTTCACGGCCATCGAGAAGCACACCGCCACCAAGTACGGCAACAGCGCGATCCGCGACGTCATGGCCGGCGACAGCCCCGGCGTCAAGGACGCCGCCGAGTCCTTCTGGACCGCCGAGACGCTCAAGTACTTCTACCTGCTGTTTGCCGACGTCAAGCTGATGAGCTTGACAAGTTTGTGTTCAACACCGAGGCGCATCCGTTCTTGCGCCCGACTGATTGAGGTTTGTTGCGGTCTCTCGCCGCTTGTTTAGTGGGACATGTACAACAATGGCGTTTGGGCTGGTCACAATTGGAAAAGAACAAAACTTTGGCATGGGCATGGGCGTGGGCATGGGCATGGCATGGGCATGGGCGACGCAGGGGTGGCATTCATTGTACTGGTCCTAGATTCCTGAACCTTGACATGTTGATCCGGGCTTGTCTTCTCCTGCCGATCTAGTGGTACGTTTGAGTGAAAGACGAGTCTAGGCGGCAATGGTGACCTCGACCTCGACGCCAGCCTCGATGTTGACGATGATCTGCTTGACGACCTCGGTGGGCGCATTGAGACTGCAGCGTCGCGCGTTAGTCATCTGTCCCACACGACTTGCTCCCGCAGAAAGAGGATGAAAAAGAGGACATACTCAATCAAGCGCTTGTGAATGCGCATCTCGTACGTGTCCCAGGTCTTGCTGCCCTCGCCGCAGGGCGACTTGCGCGTGGTGACCTTGAGCGTGCGCGTCGGCAGCCGCACCGGGCCCTTGACGCGCAGGTCCTTGGTCTTGGCGCGCTCGATCAGCTCGCCGCACACCTTCTCGAGCGCCGACACCTTGCGCGACGTCAGCGTGATCCCGGATCTTGTGATCTTCGGCCCGTCGCCAAAGTCTTTTTCGCCTTTGCCTGCGTACGACATCTTTTTTCTCTCGTCTGTAAAGGTCTTGGGAAGAAAGAGTGGTTGGAAGGAAGGATGGGGGATTCAGTCACGACTCGGACTCGCAGAGCGCCGGCAAAGTGATGACTGTTGTAGGGAGAGGTGTCGTGGGAGATGGTGGAATTTCGTCTGCGGTGCTGTGTGGGATGTTGAAATGCTTGGCGTTGGAGGTCGTGCTATACTTCTTTCGGTTAGCGTCCAATGACTATTCAACCTGCAGCGGGCTCTCTATGATGCTCTCGCTAGGATTTGATATTGCTCTTTAGGTTTGCACAGTTTGCGAGAATGGCCGCTGGTAATGGAGACACATTGCCTGTCTTGCTACCCTTTCCGACAGCAGACATCAGGAAGCAGATCCCACTGGACCTGTGGCAGGTCTCCCTTGACTCATGGGCTCTACTGCTCAAAGCGAGATTGCTGCTCTCTGACGGAGATTTCGAGAAGCAGGTGGCTGGCGACGATTCTTTGCAGTCGTTCCTAGCAGGTTTCTCAAAGAAGTCGCGGCTACAAAGGCGGCGAAGCATGATCCTCACATCGCAAAGGCTCTTCCACTGGGCCAGCAGGCTGTCCTACTCACACACGGGTGTCTCACAAAGCTGAAGGAGAAACCGCAGAGGTTGATCGACTGGCATTTCTTAGCACATTTAACCAAATCTTTCAGCGAGCACGAAGCCACGCGAAGCTGATCGAGGAAATGTGGACCAGCAATGCCACAGAACTCGAAAGCTCACTACAGAACTTCAAGTCGAAATTGACCTTGCATCTCGAGTCCGGCAAGACCATCGACCAAGACTGGGACAGCGTCAACGCCCTCGCCGTGCTGATGCGGGCTGTCCCCGCCGTCGCCCAGTCCGTCATCACAGCTCCGACCTCATCGACGCGCTGTCCGCATCCTACGCCTCGCTCGGCCCGCAGCGCGCTCCTCCGCCATCGTGCTCACCTACCTCGGCCTGCTCAGCCTGCTCAGCTCCGCAAGCGCAAGCCACGCGCAGGCCTACGACACACTATACAGTCTGCTCGCGCCCGCCGAGACGCCCGGCTCGCAGCAGCTCAAGGCGCAGATCTACATGCAGGACCTAGCCTCCAAAACGCCGCTGCTCGCGCACTTGAAGCGCGCCGCCGCCGCCTCGCAGTCCCCGCGCGCCCACAACGCGCTCTCCAAGCTCCAGCGCTTCTACGCCGCCGACAAAGCCCGCACCCGCGCCCCACGGTAAGCGCCAAAGGCAAGCAGCGCGCGCACGACATCGCCAACGCGCCCGTGCACGACGCCGCCGCCATCGCGCAGATCCACGACCTCTTCCCAGACCTAGGCTCCGCGTACATCGCGCGCCTGCTCGCCTACTACAGCGGCAGCATCGAAGCCGCCACCGCCGCGCTGCTCGACAACAACCTGCCCCCGCAGCTTGCGCAGCTCGACCGCGCCGCGGCCCTCCCCGCGCCCGCCCCGTCCCTACAACAGAGACGCAACATCTTCGACCACGACGCGCTGGACACGCTCGCCGTGCGCAGCGGCCAGGTGCACGTCGGCCGCCGCGACAGCCCCACCACCGAAGAGCCACCAGACCGCGCGCGCACGAAAGCCAGCGTTCTCGCCGCGCTGGCCGCATTCGACGCCGCCGACGACGAGCGCGACGACACGTACGACCTCGCCGACGTAGGCGGCAGCGTGGACGCGGCGGCGCCCGACGGGCTCGACGCAACCGCCGACGCGGCCGCCGACGCGCTGCTGTACGGCGCGTGGCGCGCGGACGCGGCCGTGTTTTGCGCGCGACGCGGGCACGCGCCGCTCCGAGGGCCGGCGCCGGCTGCGCGCCGCCAGCGGGCTGGACGGACGAGGGGATCGAGGGCTGGGCGGTCATGTTGGCGCGGGAGCCGCGGCGCGCGCGTGCATTGGAGGCGGTGCATGGGCCTGGGGCGGGCGGGCAGCGGGCGCTTGGGCGGTTGGCGTGCGCGCGGGGGAGAGTGAGGGTGAAGACGAGGACGAGGGCGTGGGCACGGGGGAAGCCGCGCGAGGCAGAGACGGAGACGGAAAAGGAGGGCGTGGGCGAGGACGCGGACGCGGACGGGGCGATGTCGCGGGCGCGCCGGGGGAGCGCGGCACGCAGATCGCGCGCGAGCGCAAGAGAAGAACAAGGGCGCGCGCGGCAATCACAACCGCAAGAGCGGGCGGGCGCGGAAGACGGCGCGGGCGGGGTTGGCGCGGAGTAGAGCACGGGCGCGTACGGAGTGGAAGGGGGAGAAGAGGTCTATGTGTACAGAGATGGGTGCTAGGAAGGTACAGGAGAAGCAGACTGCGATCACAGCGCGAACTTGCGGAAGGAGGCGCCGTCGCCGGCGTCAGCTCGGGGTGCGGCTTGGCGTGCTGCAGGCCCGAAGCGGCGGAGGGCCTCGGTCTTGCGGCGGCGCAGGATGTGGCCGTTGACGAGGCGGCGGAGGGCCTGACGCGGATGCGGCGCGCGCCGGGCTCGATGGCCTCGACCTCAACCTCCCAGCGGTCGCGCTCGGCGACGCGGTGGCCGTCGGCGCCGCGCATGTGCGTCGTCTCGACGGGCACGCCCAGGTCCGCGATGCTGCCGACGCGCCGCGTGCCGCCCCAGATGGCGAACGTCGCGACCAGCGGCGCCGGCAGCGGCGCCTCCTGCCGCGCCCACGCCGCGCGAACCCGTACACCAGCCAGTGCTTCGCGCGCGCCGCCCGGTGCCGGTTGATCTCGAGCCCGCGCCACCGCGTGAAGTTGGCGAAGGCGTCGACCGCCGCGCGCGGATACGGCAGGAACGCCGCGCTGTCGCCCGCCGGCAGCTGCAGCAGCCCGCCGCCGCGCCGCGCCTCCTCGAGCAGCGCCGCGCTGAGGTTCCAGTGCGCCACCGCGTCGGTTGTCCGGCGCAGCGCGGACGTCATTCGCATGTACGACGGGAAGCCCAGCCCGCGGTGCTCGCTCGGCTCGGGCCGCGTGACCGCGCGCGAGAACAGCGTCCGGAAGGACTGGAAACGCCTCGCGCT
Source organism: Lumnitzera racemosa (assembly GCA_024138005.1). Lineage (NCBI taxonomy): Eukaryota > Viridiplantae > Streptophyta > Magnoliopsida > Myrtales > Combretaceae > Lumnitzera > Lumnitzera racemosa. Next base: position 9,424 of record JAMXBC010000561.1, read on the forward strand.
CGAACGGGATCTCGCCCGCCGCCATGGCCGTGATCTCGCGCCGCAGCAGCTCCAGCTCCAGCTCCGTGCCGCCCACGACCGGCGCGGTGCCTACGTACGGCATCGGCAGGCCCGTTGCGCGGCCCATTCGGAGGCGTAGCGGTTCGCGGCCAGCATGCACTCGGCCACGAGCATCACGGCGGGCGAGTCGGGCGTCTCCAGCCCCGCCATTCGCAGGTCGTTGAGCACGTCTGTTGTACAGGTGACCGACGGCGCGTGCAAGGAGAAGTCGCCCCTGTCGGGGACTCGATCGGTCGACGCGCAGAAGGGTCGATCGACCTTCGGCTGCACCGTCACCGTGTACTTGTTGATGTTCCCCCCCGGAGTAAAGCTGTCGCCGAGAGGCGCACTTCCCAGGCGCCGTCGGCGCATCTGCATAACGAGACCCCGCATCTTCTGCAGGATGGCTTTGTGCTGATCAGAAAGAGGTGCGTCGACGCGCGGCGTTATGCCCTCAGACGCCTGGCTCGGGCCCACGCTGTAGTGACGACTTCTTTGAAGGGAGACTCAAACTCGAAGACCTCGTCCACCGCGTCGTAGCTTGTCTGGACTACGTTGTTGATCGTGGTCGGCCGCAGCTGCGTCTCGAGCACGTTGGCTTCTTCATCAATGAGCATCGAGACGGTCAGCACCGGCGCGCCGGCCTTGAGCGAGAACCTTTGCGAGGCCCACTCCGGCACGAGCGAGCCCTAGTTTCTTGCAAGTAGTGGGTTGTCTGGCGATTAGACATGCGCGCGGCTAGCGCGCCACGAGGGTCGATGAATGCTGGCATGTTACAGGCGTGGACGTGTATCCAATAATGTCCAGGCTTGTCTGGCGCCTCCTCAAAAGATATGCCGTCATCAATGTCGGTCGTGGCGGAGGAATCAATGCAGAAGACTGGCTGGTCGCCAAAGTCTTGGCGATCGACGCCAGGGAGTCCCGGAACCCAGCTGCAGCATCCACGTCTTCGCCGGCCGCAATCCGGTCGCCGGTCTCCTTCAGAGCCGTCTCAACGTCGGGATCGTCGAACAGGATCTCTCTGCTGATATCGGTCGGGAAGTCGTATGGCTGCAGCACGCCAATCTCGACGAGCAGGGTGTGCGCCGCGTCCTGATCGAGCACTTCGCGGTCCTCATACATGCCAGTGTCTCGTAGATGACGGGCACCACAGAGCGGTACGTAGGGTGGTAGAAGAAGGACTTTAAGGACACAAAGGCGAATAGATACCGAATGATTTCCTTGTCTGTTGCGGAAAACTCGATGGCCGGCAAGAGAGACTCGTCGGCCGCTAGGCTGGGTTTGTTCGACAGGACCGGCCGTTGGGCAGGCTATGCCGGCCGGCTCTGCTGCGTTTCGATCAGCTTCTTCGCCTTTTCGCTGAACTGGCTTATAGGGGCTGCTGCTCCGAGGAGCTCTTCAGCACTTCCGCGCCGGCGACAAGCAGGGCATGACGTTCTTGCAGTGCACGGGCAGACGCCGCCACGCGTTCGATGCCTTCGACGCCCTGAATGGAGTCCACTTCGACGTAGCGGTGGGCGCCAAAGTTTCGAAGGGCCACGCGGAAGCCCGGACTGCCACGGAGGACTGTCTGAGAGCATGCAAAGAGCAGAGGGGGGGTCAGTTCGTTCTTGGGATGCCAGTGACTTTGGACGCAATTTCTTCCAGCGTCATTCGCTGCACCTTTGTGGGGTGTGCCACAAGGGCATGGGCCTTGTCGAGGATAGCCGCATTTCTCCTGAATGCTTCTTCGGATTGGTTGAAGAAGTCTGTCATGGTTTGATGAGAGGAGCGCCAGCGCTTCGAGGCACAGCGTAGGTAAATTGGGGCATGATCTCCCATACCTCCTCTCCACGTTTGTTGGGCAGGAACGGCACGATGCGGTCGATGTCTTCCGGTTGACAGTAACCATCAGCCTTGAAAGTGGCGCCCTGATAGGTCAAGAACCTCAGACTCCCTTCCATTGTGTTAGTACTGGAAGATACCGCCGACCGTTCTTATGTAGACGGCAATGCGGCCAGACAAGGAGGAAGAACCGGGCAGCTCTACAATGTCGCCCGGCTGGAAGGCGTAGGAGGAGCGGGATCGAGAAGGTCGGGGTCGCCCGAAAGGTGGTCCAGCTCAGCAACGTAACGATCCAGCTCTGCGGGCGCGAACTCGTCCACGTCGTCTTCCGTGACATAGAGATCTTCCAGGGACGCTTTTCCCGCAGCAAATTCGGCTTTGGCGGCTTCCAGAGATAAGCGTTTCTTCTTCATCTCGTTATCGTATGCCCAGAATCTGAGCGATCTCGAATTCCGCCGCCGCCACCCATGAGCGCGCCTCCGCCGCTGCTGGTGCTCGTGGAGGGGAGGCTCGTCGGCTGGGATTCTGCGGTGGCGGCGCATCTTGCTGGGTCTCGGTCTGGGTACGAGTCAGAGTAGGCGTGGCTGTCTGGTGTCTGGATGAGGAGGAGTGGAATGGGGCGCGTGTGGTGCATGGGTGAGGCTTTGGTGGCGTCGGCGCTGGGGAGCGGGTCTGTGGGCGAAGGCTGAGATGCGCTGACATTGCGAAGAGATGGGCGAGTCGCAGCAAAGGCGATTCGCGCGCGAACACAGCCTTGACATGGACGCGTGTGATGGGATGGTTGATGCTGACTTGCTTGCTCGCTCCAATGCAGCCGCACATTTTCTGGTGCAGATCATGCGAGCATGGATGCCGCCATGCTCTTTGCGGCCTAGCTCGACATTTCCCAGGCCAGGCTAAGATTTCCGTCTCAATCTTCGTCTTCGAGATGCTGTGTCAGGAACAACACGCGCGACCACCACTAAAACTTGTCCGGTCGTACGTGCCAGGCTCAAGGTAAGTGTGTCTCTCGCTTATCTACCGAGCTGCAAAGACTTCTATGATTGTTTTATATCTAATAGCATGTATTACCGGATGGGGTCGTTGCGACTCCCTGTCGACACATTCTTCCACCTCTGAGATTTGTCTCCGGCCTCAAAGTTCTCAAGAAAAGGCATGTACGGGCTCAAGACTAACCAGTGCTCGTTCAGGATGAACAGTCCAGAGGGAAAACCCGGCGGCTGGCCATTTCCGGCTGCTCTACTTTGCATCGGCCGCATCCTACACCAACAAGGCTTTTGAAGACATGCCGGCGCCTACATCGCCGCGTGCCCTGTTCGACGCTCTAGAGCAGCGGTATCCAGGCATTGGGGCCAAAGTGCTTAGTAGCAGTGCATTGACGGTCAACCTTGAGTACGTCGAGACCGATGGATCCGATAGCGAGACGATCCAAGCAGGCGACGAAGTGGCCGTCATTCCGCCGGTTAGTGCGGGCTGAAGCTGCATAAACGGACGGATTCTATTGCAGCGCACGCGTCAGGCAGCCGTTTCCAGCCAGTCGCGAGTCCGGGGAAGGCTGGCTGGGCTGGGCGGCCCCCCAGGTCGGCGGGTCGGGGCTTGTTCAGGGGGCTACGTGCGTGCTTATGCAGCAGAGGGCCACTCAGCCGAGGATGGGCAATGGAAGGCAGGCTGTGATTCCACACAGCTGTACGGAGCAATCCCGTGAACGAGGCCAGACGCCTGCTGTCGCTTGCCTGCTTGCTTGCTCGCTCGTTTGCTTGCCAGTCGGTGGGTGGCGTGGTGGGAGTGACAGCTGCCCGCGGTGGCAGTGGCTCTGGCAGAGCCGAGGGTCAGGCAAATCTTTCCTGCCCCGAGAATTGCTTTTCTTCTCTTCTTCACTATCCACGCTCCTCCGCACGCTCTGATGATCTTGCCGTGGCGCGTCTGTGAGAGCTAGGAACCAAGGCCCTGACTGCGACTGTCAGCCCTATGCGGCCCGCGTTTCCGCATTGCGACCCTGTGGCCGAGAGGCCGACTCCCTTCGGCTCCCCACACCCTGCCCCGAAATCCTCGTTGCTGCTCCTCCTCCTCCTCCAAGAAGAGCCATGGCGTCCCGAATAGATCCCCGTCTGCACTATCCGCCGCCTTCTCAGTACGGCCCATCCTCGCACCCTCACGATCCTCACTACCACGCTGCGCCGATCGACCCTCCTCACTACTCCTTCCAGCACCCGCCCTATCCTCCTGCTGCTGGCCCCGCGGATGCGCGACAGCGACCCGACCCTCTCCCCGCTAGCCCAATCCTCTGCGTCCGTCTCTCCTCAGCAGGCGCATCCCTACTACAACAACCCGCCGCCCCCGCTCTCCCAGTCCGCCTCGCAGCCTCCAGATTCGCCTTACACGTCGCAGCACAATGGTGGTGGTGGTGGTGGCCGCGGCGTCGACGACGACTCCCCTGTTGAGGCGTAAGCTTAGCCCCCGCTTTCGTGTCTCACCCCGTCCGCTAAGCTCCTCCCCTCGCAGATCCTTCCAGGACCCTAATGATCCTAATGATCCCAACGACCCAAAGCGAATACGAGCTTGCGAGTCTTGCCGCGGCCTCAAGGTCCGCTGCGATCGAAGCCCCACCAATCCCGACCAGCCTTGCCTCCGATGCGCAAAGGCCAAGCGCCAATGCATCGTGACAGAACCCAGCCGCAAGCGCCAAAAAAGACCGACAGCAGAGTGGCCGAGCTCGAGCGTAAGCTGGAAAAAGCTGTCAGCCTTGCTGCCCGCTCACGTCCAGGATCTCGAGTCGGATGCGCCTCCCCGCAATGGCAAGCCTGTTGATAAAGCCGAATCTCCCTCTTCTCCAAGCGTCTCGAGGAAGCAAAAGCGCATCCTCACCGGCAAGGAGCTCGGAGGCACTTCTCAAGAGGTACGCGAATTCGTGACCGCGCGCCTGGAGCGCAGGTGGTCTGGCTCGGCTAGCTCTTCTACAGGAGGTGAGCTTTGGTTTTCATGGTCAGAAGAACCAGGCGCTGACTTCACATCCAGATCGCAAGTAACCGCCCGCCTCATGCGACAGTCCCCGAGGGATGTGGCACAGCAGACCTGCCGGATTCTGCAAGTCGAGAACCTGTCTCGACATTCGTTGCTCGTCGAATTGGTGAGATTGTAGACGAGGCGACAGCTGCCCAAATCTTCAATCACTACGTCACAGACATGGCTGTGCATTTGCCGGTGTCGTCTTTCCGCCTGGCACTCGATCCGTCGACGTTCACAAAGAGAAGCTCTACTGTTTCTCGCGATTCTCGTGGCAGCTTCAGTTGGCATGGCACCAGCAGACATGCAAGTCGAATTGCACGCCTTGCTTCTGTCAAACGCTAGCGGACAGCGTCATTGGGAATGTTGAGAAACGATTGGACGTAGTGCAGGCACTACTAGTATCAACCATCTGGTACAGGCCTCCACGCCGCTACGAACAGATGAACTTCTATGCGCTTGCGCACAACGCGGCAGTCATGGGCATGGACCTGGGCCTGGGAAGGCGCACCAAGCCGAAGCGCGATTTGGCCGCTAATGCCCAGAATGGACGGCCTCGCCCTAGCCAGATCCCAGGCATAGTCGACAGTCTCGAAGCCCGCCGGACGTGGCTGGGGTGCTATTTCCAATGCGCTACGTGAGTCGCTTCATTGTTTTTGTGACGTTCATAGAAAGGTCACTAACAATATCGCCAGGATATCTACAAGTTTGCGGCGCCCACTACTCATCAGATGGTCGGTCTATCTTGAAGAGAGCCTGGATCTGCTTGAGAACTCCCGCGAAGCATTGGAGTCGGATAAATACCTCTGCCAGCACGTGAAGCTGCAACACCTCAGCGAAGAAGTCGGCCAGCGCTTTTCTATGGACGATCCGTCAGCGCGTGTCGACATCACCGAACCAGACATTCAAGAAGCGTTGCACAAGTTTGAACAGAGACGTCAAGTGGCGCAAGTCGGCAGAGATGAAGTCGTGGTCTTCATACGCCAAGCTCGGTGGGCAGGCCGGGGCAACGTTTCCGCTGACTCTGGACATATCGGAGAAGGTGTCTGCGCTGTACATGCACGAGCTTGGACTGCACAGCGGGCACAACGTGGACGACTTCCGATCGCCATTCACAGAAGATGCGCTGCGCGCAGGAGCTGGGCAAGGACTTGAGCTGACGCCGGCTCACTCAAAGCGCTGCTGACGTGCCTGCGGGCGGTGCACGACATGTTTGACATTTTCTTTCGGTTCGACATCGACATGGTCAAGGCGCTACCGATTTTCTTTTTTGTCCGGATAGCCTACGCAGTAGTGGTACTGGTGCGGCTGCACTTTGCAGTCATGGCACCAAACTCTGAGATCAGGAAGTTGATCAGCGCGGAGAACGTGTCGGTGGAACGATACCTCGAACAGCTGCTCGACATTTTCCAGTTGGCACACAGCAGGACGCTTTCCGGCCAGCAACCAAGTTTCTGGTGATGGTCAAGCGCTTGTTCCACTGGTTCCAAGAGTCGAAGAATGGCAGCAACGGGACTGAAGCGAACAAAAAGGCGGGCAGCAAGGCGGTGGGCACGAAGCGGCAGCGAGCAGAAGCAGCGCAGCAGCACAGCGAGTGCAGCCGCTGGACATTCGAGCATCGACGCCGCTGGACCTGCTCAGCCAAGTCGCGACGGCCAATGCGGGAGGACCACAGACGGGCCCGAGGGTGGAGCAAGCGGCAGCACTACAAGCGCAGGCGCAGGTGCAAGCACAGCAGCAGCAGCAAATGCCGAACAACAGCGCCAACTGGTACTACAACGACATGATGAACGCCAACCACATGATTACGCCGGGGGCAGGGGAGATTGCAATGGGCATGGACTTTGGGCAAGCAATTGACCTCACGCTGAATGGGGTTATGGATGAGACGGCAGAGCTCAGCTGGCTGTTTATGAATCCGGCGTTCAACAACAACAATACCGAGGGCGGGTAGGGGGATGGCAGTGGGCAGCCGATGTGGCATGGATGACCGGGGACACGACTGGGATGACTTTTGGCTCTTCTGGGTGTGGGACAGTTTATTATACCCTTTCCCTTTCTTCTCCCAGGCCAACGGTGGATATAGTAAATAAGCCAATCAGGGGCAGCCGCAGCCTGCAAGCTGAAACGCTCCATCTCGACTTCACTTCTGCTCCTGTACCAACCACCGCCTTGCACAATGGCAGCCTCTGACGCGTGTCTGCTGCGCTGCTGCTCCTGGACTCTTGACAAGCACTCGAGATGTTGTTGTTGTCCGGTGAGTACCCGGCTAGAAAAGGCGGACAGAGGGACGGGCGCTGAGGATACGCGCCCGGCCTCATTTGCGTAGCCGCGCTTGTGCTTGACCATCTAGTAAGAAAGAAAAGACGGCGCCTTCTGAAACTGCTGGCGAAGAGCATAATCATCAACAGAGCCTCACTCTTCTCACCTCGAGTCCCCACCTGGTCCTGGTTGGGTGCCAGAAGTCTTCGCCTGCCGTTTCACTCACAATGGGCCTCAATGCCCTATTCACCACTCAATGGCTCTGCTCCCGTCTATCCTTCCCCACGCACTGTGCTCTACTTCTCCAAAGTCTTTCCCTTCTTCCTCTGTTCCTCCCAATCTGCCTTTCTGCCCTCCCGCTGCGCCTGTCTTCTGCTCGCGTCGCCGTGACCGAGTGACGAGGTCACGCTGTCGCTGCTCCCCCTCCTCGCCTTCGCCTTCGTCTGCCTCTCTTTATCCGCCACAGTATCTTCATTTCGCCTCCTTACATTCAAACTTGGCTCGTTTGCCTGCGCTGGCTCGCTTGCTACTCCCAACTACAGTCATCAGCGACACTCCTTTATCAAAGCCCTAGGCTGGCTCTACGGCTGTCACTTTACTTTTCTCTTCAGCAGCTACCTCTAAACTTTCACTCGGGCACCGCCAGCTTCAACATGTCTCCGCTCTTTGCGGTTGTCGCCGCACTCAGCTGCTCATCGCCCCGCTTGCCAATGCCCACAGCTGGATCGAGCAAATGTCCCTCATTGGCTCCAACGGAAGCTTCGTTGCAAACGGTTATCCTCGAGGCTACGTTGCTCGTCAGGACCCTTCCTTCACTGGCAACAGCGACATGTGGATGGTTCCTGGTGCCACGACGGGCCGCCACTTCATCAACGATCAGGATCAGCTCTGTCACACCAGTCAACGCAATCCCACCCAGACGCCCAACTATCCTCGCTTGGGTGTGGCCCCTGGCAGCTACGTCGCCTTTAAGTATCTGGAAAACGGTCACGTTGCTACTCCTGCCAATCAACCGGGCAAGGAAGCCAAGGGAGGGACTGTCTTCGTCTTTGGGACCACGCAGCCCAATCCTGCCCAGACCCTCTCTGGTGTGCTCCAGTGGACTGCCGACGGAATCGGGGGGCGACAAGCAGGGCAAGCTCCTCCAGGCTCAAAACTTTGATGACGACCGCTGCTACCAGATGAACCTGACTTCGCCCATCGTCCAGGCCCGCATCAAGCAGTTCCCCAACCCGAAGCCCGGTCAGACGGGCAGCACCAATGAGCTTTGGTGTGAAAGCAACGCCATGATCCCCAGCGACGCTCCCATCGGCAAGCCTTACACTCTGTACTGGATCTGGCAGTGGCCAACAATGCCAGGTGTGGATAAGAGCTACCCTGACGCAAAGACGAATACTACACGACCTGCATGGACGTCGACGTCGAGGCTCAGGCGCCGAGACTGGGTTCTACACGCACACGCTGCAGCAGCAAGACCCTATGCAGAGTGCGGTCAGCGACTACAAATCGCGCACAGCTCTTCAGCCCACGCCTTGGCCCAAGGGTGTGCAGCAAGCTGGCGGCTCTGGCACCACTTCTTCACCGCCACAGGCCGCTCATGCTGTCCAGCCCGCTGCATCATCTGCACCCGCGGTCATTCAAGCGCCTGCACCTACACCTTCGCCGGCTGCAGCACAGCAGGTAACGTC
>JAMXBC010000562.1:0-18232 GCA_024138005.1 Lumnitzera racemosa
GAATCCACATAAAAGTTTCAAAAATGTTTTATAGAGCAAAATTTTTTTTTTCTTACTCAAGTTCGTGGGGAATTAAATTTTTAAGTATTCAATCTTTTTTTAGCTTTTGAGTTTTAAATTGATTAAATTAAGCAAAATTCATTAACAGTTCTAAAAGGGTTATGCATAGCATTACACATTGACTTTAGCAAAAATTGACCACAAATTTGATTCTTTTTTTTATCACCCCAAAGTGGTTTCACTAATGAGATAAAGTTTGAATGAAAAATAGCCTAAAGCTTAAAATTTTTTATATATTTTTTAAAATTTTACACATTAGAGTACTGATAATCAAAATTTTAGAAAATTTTACTTTATTAAAAAGGGAGGGAGCGGCGCACCTTATTTAAACTCAATATTAAAATTTTCCTTATATATAAACTTTATTTAGTTAATTATGATTTTTAAGGAATGAAATCTAATGTGGAAAAAAGGTAAAAAAAGAGAGAAAAGTTTTTTTAAATAACAAAAAAATTGTAAAAAAAAATGACTTTTGTGAAAAGAAAAAAAAAAAGGGAAAAAAACCATGACATTATGTTTGTAAGGCCGGCACTAAACCACTTAACTTTTTTAAATTTTGGGTTTAAGAACTTTTCCTTAAAATATTAAAAGATACTTTTTTTCCTTCCTTTTTGAAAATTAATTTTTTCCCGAACTAACGTCAACTGTGTCACGGGGGGATTCCGCGCTCGACCCCGTACGGCATTTAGCTTTCTTGACCTAAACGGGGAAGGCTAAGTCACCGTAATACATCACAATGTTAGAGGGGAAAGTAGAGAGAAAAAAAAAAAGAAGTATCGAAATTCACTCAAATAACTTGTTTTACATCGGGGGGAAACCCCCTATAATACGAAAGCCTTTACAATCTAATGGTCCAGATCGTTTTCGATCTAATTTTTACAATTTTCCCCCAAACACTACATTTACCCCCTTTCACCAACTACTATAAAAAATTCTGGACTTCTCAGAACCTTCTAGAACTTTTCATCATCTAGAATTTTTTGGGGGCTTGGGCTTTTGTCTTTGGGTTTGGGAAACCTCCTAAGAATGACCCATTTCGAGAGTCCGAAACATTTTTCCCCCGTTCAACCCGGGCGACCCCTCGTCGCCCCCTTTCCCGTGAACTGTCGAACTTGTTTTTAAATTGCCACATCTTCGGCTGGTTCCCAACTGGCCTCCCCTCACTGTCTTCCCCCCACTTTATCATATACTCATTTTGGGAGTTGTCCACGTCTCTTCACAGTCATCACTATGATCCCTTCGACTTCCTTTTATAAAAATGAACCCCTATAAAAAGGGGGCCCCTTTTGTGAATAGTTCTTAAGGGTCTTCCTCATCTTTTAAATGGTTTTACATCTCAAAAGGGAAAAACCGGTGGAATTTCATTTTTGGGGGAATTTCCCCAATTTAAAAGATACTTGCCTTACCTTTTCACAATTGGGAAGGGCTCCTATCGCCTCTTTAGACCTTTATGTATTTGGCCCTTCGACGTTGATCAAAGCAATTTAACAAGCACTTGGTCACCACCTGGTTTTTTCCATGGGCCTCCGTTTTTTGTCTGCAATTTTCTTCATTCTCTTGATAGCTGGGCTTAAGTAGTCCGGGTTAAGTCATGTTTTTCCTGCCATTCCCTTGCGAATTTTTATGGGGGAGGCGGACCCTGTAAACCTATTGCCACTGAAAGGGGAGTTAAGGGGTTTTGCCTTCCCAGGACAATCTCGAAAGGATCGTCCGATGGACTCATTCTTCTTAGATTAAACGAAAACTTGCCACCTAACAACTGGCCAATATTTGTTAGCCCCTACAAAATCCCTTAAAAAACCCACTAAGGCTTTCCCACTCGCTCTGTCTACCATCCGTCGGGGGATGCAGACTAGTTAAAAATTTCAACTCAGATCCTAGAATTTGAACAGCTCTTCCAAAATTCCCTGTAAATCGCCCATCTCGATCACTCACAATTTTTCTGGAGGCCCCCAATTTTTACTATATTTTTTCAAGAAAAACCCGGGGCCGCTTCTCCGCTGGCACCCCTTTTGTTGCTGGAACAAAAGTCGCGTATTTTGAAAACCCTTCACCACCCCCAAATTTGTCCCATCCCCTTCCGACGGGGAAAGGGTTTTACAATGAAGTCCTGAAACACTTTCCCAAGGCCGTTCAGGAATGGGAAAGACTCTAGTAGTCCGGGAGTTGCCTTGTGTTCAACTTTGTCTTTTTGGCACACGAGACAAGTTCGGACAATTTTTCAATTTCCCTCTGTGTGGCCAAAAATACCTTTCTTCCACAAATGCTTGGGTACGGTGCATTCCGGGATGACCCCCCTTTTAAAATCATGACACTCCTTAAGTATCTCCCCTCTAAATTTCAAGGAATGGGGCCATAAATTTTTTCCCCTTTTGTATTTTTTAGTCCATTCTCTTGCCAAAATCTCCTTGTCCCCCCTCTTGCATTAAATCCATAGAGCTTTAGCTGCTTATCACTCTCCATCCCCTTTTAAATTTCAAACAAGAGGTTGCTTTCGGGGTTTCTGATGCTGCCACCTCGCCCTCCCGGCTCAAAGCATCCCCAAAAATTTTAGCCTTTACCTGATTTATTTTTAAAGGGGTCGAAATCAAATTCTCCCCAAAAAAAACCTACCAGGGCTTGTTTGGGGCGAGAGCTTTTTTGAGTCAAAAATAGCTGGGGGCCAAATTACAGTCTTAACCACAAACTTCTCCCAAATAAGTATGCCTCCTCCCCGAAGACAGTACTATGCCGTCGTCTCCTTTTCATGCACGGGATATCGTTTCTTGTATCATTAAATTTTTGGGCTCTAAAATCTACGGGGGCCTTCCTCTTTAAAAACCCCCCCCAATAAAAAATCACTAGCATCATACATACCTAAAAGGGGTTTGCTAAATTTTGGAAGGAAAGGCCCCGCTCCTTCGTGATTTCCTTTTAAATTCTCTAGGGCCCCTTCTCTCTGTACTCCAAACCCAAGGGGATTTTTTTTTAGTGCCGAAAAGGGACTACATTTTTGAATAGCCCTTAATAATTTTCTGTAGTAATTTACTAAGCCAAGGGAAGGGATCTCAGCTCAGTAGGTTTGGGGGGTTTCCTTCCCGCCCCGATGCCCTACCTTTTCCCTTTATCCCTCAACTTTCCTCTCCCCACTATGTGACCAAGGAATGTCACCCCTTCTTGCGCAAAGGCACCCTTTTCTATTTTCAATACAGATCATTTTCCTCAAAGCTAAAATATGAGCGAAGGTGATCTAAGTTCCCCCAAAGTCTACTATAAATCATGATATCATCCCAAATATACTACTACAAAAAGACAAGAAAAGGCCTAGCCCCGATCAAATGTGCAAAAAGTAGCCGGGGCATTGTAAGGCCAAGGGATAACAGGGAATTCAAAGCCCAACCTTTTAACACAAGATCTTGGGTTCATCTCCTTCTGCAATCCCACTTGGGGATATCCCAGCGTAAACCAATTTGGAAATTCTAGCTTCTCCCAACCTGTCAAAGATCCGAACCAAAAGGATGGGATACTTTTTCTTTATCGTGACCTTTTTAAGGCTCGATAAACAATACACATCGGGGTGATCCCTTGTTCTTTTGAAAAAGTCGGGGGCCCCAAAAAGGGGCCTTTGAAGGCCAATGAAACCTGCTTTTAGTAATTCCTTCAATTGTCGCCCCAATTCTTCTAATTCCCGGAGTGACACCTATATGGAGGCGGGGGGCGGCCCATCCGGTTCCAAATTTTATCACATGGTCTACCCCCCTCTGGTGGAACTTCTTAGCAGCATTGGGGGAATATACCTAAATTCTCCCAATATTTCCCCCCCTTTAGGGAACCTTCCCTTTACCACATCCTTCCCTAACTTTTAGGCAGCCAAGTAATTACTTCATTTTTTGATCCCTTTTTTAATTTCACGTGATAAAATTTGGGGGGCTTGGGGCCCACCTTTTTTACTACAGGGAAACCCCGCATTCGATTGTGGGTCAAATACACAAATGCGTTACTCGTGTACGATAACCATCAATGCGATCTAAGAAATCCAACCCAAACACGAACTCAAAATCACCATTGGCACTACTTCAACTGTCCCTTTTCCCTGCCAACCCCCAATACGGGGTCAAACCCCCGGCACTCCAATAAGGGGGAAATTTTTTTTTGATTAACTGGTTTTTTAGCCAGTTTTTGTCTCCTCCACTTTTAGCCCCCAAACCCTTTTCTGCCATACAAAATAAAGGAGAGATGCCCTGTATCTAGGGCATTGAGTTTCTTACCTGCTAAAACCCATACTCGGTATACATCAAACATTTTCTTTCATTGACTTAGACTTCACGCACTGATAGACAAAGACCCAACTGGGCCTCATCCCCATCATTTGAGCTTTCACCGCTACCCCAAAGCCGCCAATCTCTCTTTCTTCGACACTCCCTGGCATAATGGGGTCCATTACAGAAATAACATTTCAACTCACGGGGCTTTCCCTCTTCCCCATCTCCCCTTCACATTTCTTCCCGATCGTTATCTCTTTCTTTGGCTTTTTTTTTTCCCTTTTTAAGAAATCCCCCCTTTTCCCCCTTTCAACTCCCCCTTTCCATCTTCCCCCCTGTGGTCTAGACTCTTTTCCAAATTTTCCCTTAGGGCCTTCAGCAACTGCTATAGCCTTAAAAAGTCTTCCACTCCCCTTCGCTCCAGTTTTAATTTAGCCCAGGGGTTTTAAGCCATCCCCAAAAATCACCAAAACATCTTCTTGTTGAGGTTGGGGGCTCTAACATCACTCCGAAAATTCCTTTCATTTGCTTTTTTGTCACCCTTATGGGTTAGGGGACCAATTTCACCTTTGCTTCCTTAGCACATTTTGGGGGGAATTGACCCTTCAACTCTTGACAAAAAATATCCTAGGGATTGATATCCCGCCCCCTCCTCCCACCATACCATGGGTGAGTCTTTCAGATACATGGGAGCAGACGTACCTTTTCCAGCATCTCTAAATTCCCCCACATAAAGTATTGTTCTACTCCCCAAAGAATTATCTACTTTTCGAGCGCCCATCCCGCCAAGTGCTCTGGTCTTGGGAAAATCGACCCTATGGCCGTCGGAGAGTCATTCCCTTTGCAATAGCGATTCGGCAGGGCCCCCAATTGCGCTTGAATCTTCAAACTCTTGATGCATGGGCCCCTACCACGCATCAACTTAGCTTTTAAAGCTTCTTTTTTTAGTTTCTAACCCAAAATCGGCTGGAGAGCATCACCCTCTCTCCAATAAAATTTCCATGCTGCCCAAGCTGTTCTACGCTCGATTCAGTGCTCCCAATTCCCCCTCGGAGTTCTTTCCCCATTTCCACAAGACTCCTGAGACTCATCAAAAAATTCCCCAGCTTTCCCAAAGCTCAACTTTCCGCCCTTTTCCATCCTATTAAGGAAGAGTTTATGGTCCCGAACCCAGCCCTTTGCTGGTAACATGGCGATCGTCATGGGCACCAACTCCTCGACCATTTTAAGCGTTGTTTTCTCCCCTGATGACATCTTCTCCACAAGCAATTCCTTTTTCAGCCTGATACCACTTTCACGGGGGGATTCCGTCGCTCGACCCGGCGGCACTTACATTCTTTACCTCAAAATGAGGAAGGCTAAACGCCTGTAATACACTCACAATGTTGAGAGAGAAAGAAAAAGAAAACTACGATAGTATACTGTATTCACTCAAAAAACTTGTGTGTTACATCTGAGGGGAATACCCCTATATATACAGAAAGCCTTTACAATCTAATGGTCCAGATCGATTCGATCTAATGGTTACAATTGATTCCCAACTACTACATTTACCTACCTTCACCAACTACTATACAATCTTCTGGACTTTCTCTAGAACCTTCTAGAACTTTTCATCATCTAGAAGCTTTTGGTGGCTTGGGCTTTTGTCTTTGGGTTTTAGAACCTCTTAAGAATGACCCACTCGAGAGGTCCGTAACACTTGCATACCCTTGGTGTTTGGATGAGGACAATAATTAGAGAGACAACAAAGATTATTGGCAAGATAAATGGTGAAGTAGCAATAATTGGAGCCAATGAGCGAGAGAAATGAAGAGTTGGGGATAAAAATTTAAAATAAATAAATAGTAAGTATAAAATTAAACTAAAAATATTAACAATCTTAAATAGGATACTTATTTATTAAACGAGTCTTTATATGAATGGGGTCTTGACCCATTCATATCACTATTACCATGCACAATGCTCCAGTGTCATCCACATACCTCGGCAGGTATCTTTATGACGAAAAGTTTAGAAGGGTTCATGTATGTATATCAGTTGACCCTCGAAAATCCTAATGAAGGAGAAACTAACATTAGCTTCCACCTGAACCATCCATAGTCTACGTAGATTATTAAAAATTATGAGGAGGATACGTTTATATATCTGTTTTATATGACAAATATTCCACATTCTGTTGAAAAAATTAAATTGGTATCTATCCATACATAAATTCTAGAAAAATTATACAAGAATTTAGGTCTTAGATCAAATTCAAATAGAAATTACAAAATTTTAGTAGTTAAAAAATACAATAAGATATTAAAAGTAGTACAAATAGATGATTATTATTATACTATCTCATTGATGTAGACCATATAAGCATTCACTTTAGTATTTAGCGTTGTTTCATTTATAACAACGTTTATCGCCTTTTTTAGGATCTGCGGAAGGATTCGGAAGAAACCATACGCGCACCACACTCTAGCTGTAAATGAGCACAAGGATGGGATTTCACTTTAGTTGTAAAATAAAAGATGCCATCATACTCATACTCATGATGCCTGGCTTTAAAATACAGGGGATGAACATATATGAAATACCAACCTGCTCCTATCCATGAGCCAAAGTTAACAAAATTGGAATGGGTCTCTATCTGTTTCTTTAACAAGCACTTTAATAACCTATTCACAGTTATTAATAGAATAAATGGTTTTGAAATTTTGGGCTAATTTTAACCAATAATACTTGAATTATGGTTGAAAGTTCAATCTATTACTTATCGATTTGGCGTCCAATTAAAATATTTCAATAATTATTACAATCTGCTGTAAAATATAAGTATAAGTAAGTGTGATGATGACACAAATTTCTTTAGTACCAAATTTGACAAAATAAAAATTGAGGTATTTTTTTTAATCAAATTCAAGTAGTATTAACAATATTATCCCTTAAAATTTTGTATAAAAAGGACAAATAAAATTCGTATCATTCCGCTTTAATTTGTTAGCAGAACTATATACTCATGTTTGCTTTAGGGAGATCATATAAACCATAACTAAAGGGAAAACCCTTTTAATTTATTGCTATCATTAATTTATAAAAAATCCGTCGAAACATGTAGTATTATCGTTTGTTTTATTTCTCATTTAAGGCAATATATATTGTATTCCAATATGCACAAAAAATTATGACTACTAATGGAGCAGCATCCATGTTATTAGTACTAATAAAAATTGAAAATAATTAAGCTTCCTAATTGTAACTTCCATATTTTTTCATGTATTAACTGCCACTATGTGAGTAGCAAAAAGGGAAAAAGAAAAATCCTATTAAGATATAAAATAGCTTTAATATGATAGACAATCTTGTTGATGGTATTTCAGAGAGCGTCAGTAATTCTATACTATGCATGAGAAAAAAAAATGTAGGATTAGTAGGAACTATTTTTCTGTGACTAGAAACCAGAGCTATTGAAAAGAAAAAGAAGGCTTCCGACAAAGCTACTGAAAAGATCCAAAAGAGGGCTTCTTTTTTCCCTTTGGGATACCATCGGTATTGACAGGCAAAAAAGTTTATACATATGAAAAATCTTTATTTATAATAACCGAGAAAACCCTATGAAAGTATAGAAAATAAGAAAATGAATGTAAAAAGATACTTATTAATGTGATACACGTTATGGCCCCAAATATAAGCTATGGCTATTTTACCAAAATTTTTTCTACCATTTATAAATTGCACAAAGGCTTATGTACTTGTTAAAATCCATAATCATTTTATAGTCTTTAACACTCTCTTAGTTTCTCATTGATAACATCATCTACAATGAAACATAAAAAGGATTACATCCCTATTAACAGCTAATACAAAACAAACTAGAATAAAATTTCTGAAATAGTCTTTTCAAATCCATCATTACATCATGGTCATTAAATTGAAAGAAATCAACAAACACCTAAAAATATGCGATCACAAGGGGGTGAGTTGTGAAATTAAGTATAAGTATCATAACTATTGCATTGACACAATCATGTGCTATTTTTCAGCACATGCCTAAATTTACTATATGCAGCAATTATAAAAAATTGAATTATATATTAAGGTAAATCATAACATCACTTAACAATCAAAATTTGGAAAACCCAGATCCCTACTCAAAATATGACAAAGCTCCTAACTCATCACCTATGATGATAGGTATAATTAGGTCTATGATATGCCATTTGCATCAGATAATATGGTAGGGCCCTACATATCCATAAAAATTCATCGAATAGTTTTGCAACCATCAACCCTCTTCCTCATTCCCATCAACCCTATTCCTCATTCTCGATAAAATCATTGTATCATATTAAGTTTTTTCCCTTTTATTTTTCATGCCACTAAGAGCATGGTCCATTTATAATATTGAAATTAGCGTTCCTTTCCACCAATTGGCCTCATTATAACTCTATTCCTACTTAATTGCATGTATTAGCCCATGATCCCTCGTTATCAATGATTTGCCAAAGCACTGCTATGAACTTAATACCTAAACTAACTAACATCATTCAAGGGGAAAATGTCGTTAACATTTGTTTTTTCAATCTTTGCCATTTACAAGTCTGAGTAGCCATGCATAAATAAGTATTTATACAATTGAAAGAACGGTTTACATAAATAAAATTCAAAATATACATAATACGCCCCTAGCTAACTTAATCATAATCCTAAAAATAACCAAAAAAAAAACATTTTAAACACATATATATTTATTTTCTAGCAGATTTTTTGTTAAAATTCTTATCCAATTAAAAATATATGGATTTTGGGGGTTTATACAAGAACATTATGCCAAAAATTTTTTCATTACTTTTAGTGATTCTAAAACACCCAATGATGTTTTTGTAGTGCCGATCTCATCATGCCCTTAATCCTAATTACAATTTGATGTGCTTAATCTCTCAATTAAATTCCAAGCACAATCTCGAAAACGCAGAGGGTTAAATGATAGGATCTTTCATATTTTAGTGCTTTTGAACAAAAAAAAATTATTTTAGTTTTTTTTTAAAAAGTTTTTATGTGTTTATGGACAACGAAAACAATGAAAAGATACAAGCAATAATTGAATTGATTGTTATTTAAAATTTTCACAGCTTATATAAGTTCGATTTATAAGAATTAAAGGATAATTTTGAGTTAATCTTGATTGATAAGATTAGTGAGATTAAGTTTGTAGTATTAAATAAATAAACTCGCTCAATGAGAATTAAAAAAATTTGTTATTTATCTTTTACAATTGAAAGAAAGAAAATATAATGACCTTAATGGATCTAATGGCATGATCGAAAGTAAAAATTAAGTGAAAGCACTAAAGCAACGAATTCGTAATATATATTTGCTAGACGTTTTTAGGGAGTCGAATGGATAGAATCCCCAAATCTAATGGCTTTATTTCAAACTTGCAAACCGTAATGGGGGTCTACTTGCTTGTGGATCACACTTTTCAGTCGAATAAGTTGCTTTAGGCTCGGTCGACGTTGATCCTTTTTGGATGTGTAGGTTTTAGTGGCCGGATCGACATTCAGGGATGATTCTTTATGATTTCCTACAATTTTGGACAATTCTTAACACCATTAACTGGAATCAGTTCACTCTTTAGCACATGAATAACACCTTGGAACCCCGATTGCCATTATTATCTTGGGTTAATGAAGATTCCCATTGACTCTTCTTCTTTCTTGAATTTACAATGAGAATAATAGAGCTTTTGTGTAAATAAGCTCTTCATGTCTTGTTTTAATTTACTCCTAACGACTTGATCTCTCTTAATCCATTAAAACTTATGGATATCGATGCAATCCCATTTCCCATCCTTTCCGAAGGGGTAAATTTCTTGAAACCACCCTACTTTACCCTCAAATCAAATAGCTATGGCCTTTCAAGCAAATATGGACAACATCCTTTAATTTACAACAGCATATGCATCTCATCCTAATATCACTATTTGGTTTTAAAGGAACCTAAACTTGTTGGTTGACATAAATTGTTCTTATTTCTCTAAACTAATATAAAGTAAAATGGTTTAAATATAAATACCTCTTCAATTCTCAAGCATGCACAAAAGCTATGTGGGTAAATTCACATAGCTACTACATCAAGAATTAAGGCCATGTCTTCATCGTGAACATGCACTTAGTACATAATAAATTCTTAATTTGTTAAGCTTCATATGACTATTTCATAATTAAATAAGGGTTGATGTCGCATTTAATATCCAAACTTTATCAAATTGCTTAATTTACCATCTCAACTTTAAAATTTTTCAATTTACTAATTAATTAAATTTTCCGTAGAAATTTTATACTATCCAACCTAACTTCATTAATCTCTGTTTAAACTGACATGGATGGAATAGACATGTGACACCACTATAAATCGACACATGACACTTTTACACGTGACACTTGTTGATGTGGTATGGAATGCCACATGGCATTACTATGAATGGACATATATTATTAAATGTGGCACTTGCTAATACAACACAAAATGCACATGGCTTTTTTGTGAAGTGACACGTGGCAACTTCGACATGTGGTATTTTTTTTTTAGAGAAAAATATTATTTTTTGAATAAACAATCCAAATATCAACATAATTATATAAGTATAGACCATTCCATCCACATACCAAAATTTTTCACTTAGTAGCTCAAATAACTTATAAAAATAAAAAAATCTTCTTGCCTTTAGCATTTTATATGGGACATGCAACATGAAGACAGGGATTTAAATTACAAACTGTAGCTTTCTTAACAAAAGGCTCAACTTTCACCCTTTTTTTTTTTTACTTGATTTAACTTCAATTTAGAGAAATGTTTAATTTATAATCTATTTCATAATTGCTTTTAAATCATATAGTTTTTTTAAAAAAAAAAAACTTCAAAAACGTAAAAAAAATTCACGTCAAATAGGCTCTTCAATTGTAAAATGTGCTTAGAGAACTCACTTTGGCATATTTTAAGGATGTGTTTAAAATTTTTTTATAGAAATTTTTGTATGATTTAAAAGTAATCATGAAGTAGGCTATGGTTTGAGCATTTTTCTTTTAAATTGAAAATTGAATTAGTTAAAGTTGAGTTTTTCTCTTGAGAAAGATGCAAATTGTAGCTTAAACCCCTCATCTTGTTTGTTGCTTACCCCTACAGGAATGCTAGAGATAAAAAAAACTTGTATCTATTATAACTTCGTCAAAGCGTTAAGTGGAAAAATGTACTATGTTCATGGGAGTGGTTTATACAATATTTTGTTGATATTTGGATTTTTTTAAATAAAATTTTCTCTAAAAGGGTGCTATGTGTTAAATTTACCACATTTGGTTCCTGACAATTGCATTTCGTGTTATGTCAGCGAGTGCCATTTTATATGGATATGTGTGAATTTGTAGTGGTGTTACGTAGCATTTTCTACCACATTAGCAAGTGCCATGTATAAAGGTGTCATGTGTCCATCTATAGTGGTGCTACATGTTCATTCCATCCACATCACAAACGGAGAGTAACAAAGTTAGTTTAAGCAACATAAATGACTATGAAAGTCTAATAGGTAATAAATTGAACATTTAAAATTGAGGTAATAAATTGAGGAAATTTTGGGAAAAGTTTGAGTATCAAATATGATATTAACCCATTAAGTAATGTTAAAGAACTAGAGGCAGAACTAATATTCTTCTCCATGTAAACAAATAACATCATTATTTTACAGTACTTTATCTTCTTTGTTATGTTCTAGCTAGATCCTATAAACTCTCCATTTCATTTTAAATCTTAAATTTTAAAGAATTCCCTTTTATAACCATGACTAACTATTGGACACTCTAAAGCTAAATAACTAAATCATTAGTATTTAAAACATTTTATATCACTAGATTTTTTATGTTTCATCTCTGATTTTTTCTTGTGTCTGATATGTAAAGAGGGGTCTTTGGTTTGCCATAGTCACTCTTTTCATAGCTCCTGAATTCCTTCTTCTCAAACTTTACATCCATATGTTTTTGCTTAATTCCTATATCTCTTTACTTATCATGTTAACCTTTAGGTTTAAAAAGAAGACTTGTGTAATCTAATTTGCTCATCTTACTTCCATTTTTCTACTTTATCAGCTTACTTAACTATATTATCCAATGTTTTATAGGTTTGTAGTTAAAAAACCAAGTTAGCTATCTAAAATTTCAACCTTGTAATAAAGCTAACAAAATCTATTCTTTTAGTTCATTCAACCCCACACCTAATAAAAAAGATTTTGTTATCCAATGCATAATCTCGACAAAGGGTGAAGTAAAAAAATATATATATATATTCTGAAAAAAAAAGAAGAAATAAAACTTATAATTGTTTTTTGTCCCCTTAAAATTTGTTATCATCTAATTGTTTTTGAATGGGTCTAATCTAATCCATAATGATGTACTCGAAAATCTTCTATGAGGAAGAAAGAAAATAAAAAACTTGCTACTATTGGGAAAACTACAATTATGATTAACCAAAATTTGAATTTAAAGAATATTAATATTTCAAATTTAAGGAATAGCTTTTGTTTATGTTATTAGAGGTGTGAATTTCTTCCTTAATAGCCTTTTTATGACTACCTAAGTTGTTACCTATGCTTCTCCCTCCTCTTTCCTCTACATTTTTATATTTTCCACCAAAAAAATATGTATCTCACAAATTGCAACGTAGCTACACTCATTTAAGTACACTTATTGTATTCATAACATTAAAAATGTCTTACCACCTAAAGTTCTGAATCTAAATAATCATTAAGTGAGCTTTGCCTTCTAAGCATGTAATCCTTAACTTCAATGTCTTTAACCCTCTAATTTTTTTTTTGTTTTTCTTACCAACATTCTTTCTACCAAAATTGTCACCTTTTCCTTCCACTAAACAAACAACCTCATCTTACCCTCTATCATGCCATCTTTGAGTTGAGTGCTTCTTTACATTTATTTCTAGGCACTAGATTCACTCCTAAAGTTTCTATTGAAGTAATTTGTCAATCAGCATTAAAGTGAGTCATCTAAGCAAGATTGACCAATTATTGATTCATATCATGCCTAATGCACATATCTCTCTACCCTAGCATTCTAGTCACTAACTCTATCACCTATATCTCTATTGACTGTACCGCTTGACAAACTTCTAGAAAATTAGCAAATTCAAAAAGCCATAAATTAGATAATGAAAAACAATACCACACAACATTATCACAACCCACTACTATACTTTGTACACCACCTCAACTAATTAATAATTCGCTATAGCAAACCCTAATGCCAACATACATTAGCAATTTGCTAATCATAACTCCACAATCTCAAAGAAAAAAAGAAAGATTACTTACTACAAATTTGCCAAAACCTTCACTAAAGATATTAGAAAGAATGAGATGTGCCTAGACTTTAAATTAAAATTTATGCACAATCTTGAAAATGATTGAATTACAAGATAAGAACTTCTATGTTTTAGGGTTTTTAACAAGAAATGACCAATTTTATTATTTATTATTATTATTATTATTATTTATTATTAAATTTTTATTATTTTATTATTATTATTATTATTATTATTATTATTATTATTATTGTGTTTATGGATATGAAAAGAACAATGTATTAACAATTTTGAATGAAAATCAATAATTCAACCGATTGTTATTCTAAAATCCTACAATCGATATAACTCACCATTTATAATAGTCAAAGGTTTAATTAAGTTTTAAATTTATAAGAGACACAATTAATTCAATTAAGGATTACTATAAGATCAATCAAAATTGCTTTGAATAATATGATAAAAATGGATGTTGATTTTCCTTTTACAAGTAAAAGGTATAATAATCCTAGTGAAAACTAATGGGCATAATCGAAATAAAAATTAAGTCTAGAACAATAAAGGGATAAATTCATAATTTAATATTTAAAGGTGTTGCTAAGTAGTCGAATGGATAAAAAATTTTCTAGTGGAATTGCTTATTTCCTATCTTATAAGAGAAGGATGGATTAGGTTTTCTGCATGCCACTCTGCATCCTTTGGGTCTAAGATCGGTGTGGCCTATTTAGAAAAATTAGTATACGGCATCAAGACATAAATACCTTTCATAAATATAAAAAATAAAATGTACCCAAGAAGTGACGGAGAAAAAGGGAGACGTGGAGTGATCATGAAGAAAGGATTAAGGGGCAATTACTATCACCTCTAAGATGACACGTACTAATTGGCCCCACATTTGGGCCCTGTAGCCTCCATATACGGACGAAATACTACAAGACAATCCCACATAATTGATCCAAAATCCTATGTATCGTAAACGATCAAACCGCGCACCAAAATTCTACTGCATTTTACTTGGGGAAACTTATTTTGATTAATGTGATTATTCCGTTGCATCATCAATACACCAATAAGCATAACAAATTTTTCCCACTATTTATCATTTTTGACACGTAATTTCTGTTTGTTTTATGAATTTTTAGGATAGTATCGTTAAATACTATTTGAACTTGGTTAATAGCTTAATTTACATATAAATTTTTGGTACCGTTGTTTTCCATTTAATGCACAAAATATAAAAATGAAACTTATTTTTGTGTTTATGGCATAAAAAGTTTTAATTGGTAATTGAATTAAAAGTTAAAGACAATAAATTTATCCTTTTTAATTATACTTTAGATAGTATTGCAATAATTTTCCCCCAATTTTTTTAATGGTAACCTGAATGAATACGTGATAAAGAGGCTAATCCGAATAGTACTGCCATGCTTGTATGTACTTGACTACCGTGTGATCCAACACTCTACGATAATACTAGAAAGGAAAAGAAACTTTTTTCCCAAATGTAACCCCTTCACTTGTTCATCTTGGAGCCTCTACGTACATTATCTTATTATTATAATCGTCCCCTTTATCACCACTTTTTTTTTTTTTTTTTCTTTTTCGATTTCCTAACAATATGAATTGAACGAATAAAATCTCCTCATATTCTTCTATAGTACACAAGCTCTCCTAGCTCTCTCTTTTCAATTTTTTTTTTAAACCCTTTTCCCTTTCACTTGAAAAAAAACAAGACACCTTCTCTTCTGTTCGACGTGCTCTGAAATTCTGAAAATAAAAAAATGGCACATAAACACAAATACCTGCACGAACTGCTTCAAGAAGACCCAAGAACCATTTCACCCCAAGAACTACATTGAAAAACAGACGTTGCCCGCTCAAAAGACCACCTTCTTCCAACACTTACTCGTCACTTAAAAAACCAAACCTAGAATTTAGTCTCTGCAAAAAAGTATGCTTCTTCTTTAATTCTCACAACCCGACAAAATCACCACACTTTCGAATTCACATCGCCGCCCAAACAGGCCCTTAAAGACCCCCAAAACGAATTCCACCAGAATTTTCCTTCACGTGTCTCCTAAAACCTCTGCTCTGCTTCCGAAGCAGCTCTAAGGATTCAAAACGAAACCTCTGAATCTGATTCTCCAAAGACTAAAGCTCCGAACGTAATAATGTGGTAGATGGTTACTTGGGTCCATTGTAAAGAGACTGTCTCATCGAAACCCCAATTCGAAGCAGAAAAGGGGACGGGTTATCGGATTCTGTGATGTTTTGGTTGGCAACTGGAGGGAGGAAATCGTTTGGGGAAAGGCGATGGTAGTTGTTGCACGAGTATAGCAGTAGTAGTAGTGAATTTGTAGACGTTGAAGAAGTTTGTTCTGTTTCTAAAAGGTGAGTTTGTTGGAAAGGAGGAAAAATTTTGTGCGAGCCCTTTCCGCTTCGTGCTTCAGGGTAGTCCCTCGTCCGGCGATCGGACGCCGGAATTATCATCACCGCCAACAAGTCGCCACGAGAATGAGGTCTGTTTTCTGTAAAATACTTTACAATTCTTTGATGTTTCTGATTGGCCAATAAATTCACTAATTGAAGTGAAAAAATTTTGGTTGTTGTTGTTTTGTTTTTTTTTTTTTTTTTTTTTGACGGACTGGATTTTGACACGCGAGTGGTCGCAGTATTTTTTAATTATACACTCATTCTTCTAATATAAGGTAGACCCTCATTTATGAAAATATTAGGTGTTTATGCAGTAATAAAAAATTTTTTATAAAAACTTTTAAATTTATAGAATATTGTAGAAAATGTAGGGACTAGGTAAAAACTAAAAAAAAAAGAAAGAAAAGAAAAGAATTTGAAATGTAGTTAATTTATTTATTAATATTTTACTATGCGGAAAATAGCTTTAGTTCTTCGTGTATGGTTTTTAAAAAAAGCATGTCTAATTTTTTTTTCCCTTTCTTTGAACTATATATTTTATAGATGGAGAAAGGAAATTTGAATTTGTATTGTCTAAGTTAGAACTAGTATTCAGATTACATGGATTAAAAAAATCCTTTATAATATATAATCTATATTTGATAATATATTTCTAAATCATAGCGTTTGCAATCATATATATTAGAAAACGCTTTTAGTTGACTCTATAGAAAAGAATATAGTAGTTATTTTTCTCTTAAAAAGTAATTACCGCATTTAGTTTGCGAAGCAGAATTTTTATAAAATCTTTATCATCCCCAAAATAAGGTATTGCAGCTCATTTATAGAAGGGAAAAGGAAAAAAAAAAGAAAGAAAAACTACTCTTGAATATTCTCTAGTATAATTTTATATTTACCCATGAAGTCTAGGTGGCCACGCTATAGGCTGGGAAATAAGATTATATTATTATAATTAAATATGTCTCAATCTATAATTAATGCTATTTAAGGTACAATTGAGTAGAATAATAGCTATTATTTATTTAAGGTACAATTGAGTAGAATAATAACTATTTTTTTATAATTCTAATCGAGTAGAAATTATATTTTGCTCGTATTTTGATTTCAATTCATGAGTCAATGTGACACAACGATATGTAAAAATGTAAGCAAATAAAAAAATACTTTTTGAGTAAAAGTGAAAAAAGTGAATGGTAGTGTAATTAGAAGTGATACTTTATAGCAGCATGAAGTGTATATAGGATAATATATAAATTATTCCCTTTCTCTAAATTCCATTTTCATCCGGAAGAATCACACTGTCGGCAGCCGGTTCTGGCCTAGCTCTGCAAATTGGCCGGCATGTCATGGTAAGCGGTTGAATGTCAGAATTTTAAACTGCAAAACATTAAATACCATAAAAACGACAAAATTTGATTAGAAGAATGAATGGGATAATTAAAAAACGTATAGATAACTAGATTAATTTTCAAATAATCTATGCCCAACTCATAATAAAGCAGTTGAATTTTAGTTCCTGAGTGTAATACTCCATGACATAATAAAACTTGCTTTAGTTGTATTGTATCGTAAAATTTGGGGGAATTTAATTTTTTTATGTACCCGTGAATGGTGACCGTGTGCGTCCCTGCAAACATTAAAAACCCTAAAAACGACAAAATTTGTCTCTGTGTTGTATTCGATCCCTTTCCTAGCAATAATAATGCAGACATCCTTTTGGTAATATTCCCAAAATTGACTCATATATGCTTTTGATTTAAAAATACTGATGTCGTTTACAAATATGCAAAAAACAGTCAACATCTAAACATTCATGAATCTGAGCCACATAGCTTGATTTTTAACATAATAAAATCACGTTAATTATGTATCCCTTTATTAAATTGATTCTCTATTGGAAAATTCGTGTTTGAGAGTATTTTCTTGATTTTTTATGGTTGTTTAACTTAAGTATATGATAATAAAATATAACTTGGAATATGATTTATTGAAAGAATGATGATTCTATAATCCCACAAACCGAATTAGATGGCCTTAATTGATATGTAAAGATATCTCAAGTGCTTTTATTTTTATTCATTAATCTATTTTTCCTTTGTGATTCAGTTGAAATTTTTGAAGAATTATTGGTTTGCTAGTCGCTTTTC
>JAMXBC010000563.1:0-18162 GCA_024138005.1 Lumnitzera racemosa
GCGGGGGCGCTGCGGACGCCTCCGCGCGGAGCCTTTGTCAGGATGCCGCACAGACTGGTTCACCAAACGGCACAGCGCAAGCTGCTGAGCCACAGCCGTCGAGCAACCCGGCGCTGAGCTTTCCGTGCCTGGACGCGGTGGAGTCGCGGTCAGCGTCGCTCCGGAGGTCCGAGTCTGGTCCGGAGCCGTCGTACACCTCCGGCGCGACCGAGGTCTTCACCTCTGCGGACCCTCTCCGACTGGACTGGGGCGGCGTGCTGCCGAGCTTCGACATCGCGTACGAGACCTGGGGCACGCTGAATGCCAACAGAGACAACGCGATCCTGCTGCACACAGGCCTCAGCGCGTCCAGCCACGCGGCCAGCACGCCCGCGAACCCAAAGCCGGGCTGGTGGCAGCGCTTCATCGGACCGGCTGCCCGCTCGACACGGACAGTACTTTGTCATCTGCACCAACGTGCTGGGCGGCTGCTACGGCAGCACGGGCCCGTCGTCGCGGGATCCAGCCAACGGGCAGCGCTACGCAACGCGCTTCCCGATCCTGACGATGCAGGACATGGTGCGCGCGCAGTTCCGGCTGCTGGACCACCTCCTGATCGACCGCTGTACGCCAGCGTCGGGTCCTCGATGGGCGGCATGCAGTCGCTCGCGCGGGGGTACTCTTCCCGCAACGCGTGCGCCGGATCGTCAGCATCAGCGGCTGCGCGCGCAGCCACCCGTACAGCATCGCACTCCGCCCACGCAGCGGCAGGTGCTCATGGTCGACCCGAACTGGCGGCGCGGCTTCTACTACAACGACGCGGGCGAGCCGGACGTGGTCCCGCCGCACGCGGGCATGAAGCTCGCGCGCGAGATCGCCACCGTCACCTACCGCAGCGGGCCCGAGTGGGAGCAGCGTTCGGCCGCCGCCGCGCGGACCCGGCCAAGCCGCCCGCGCTGTGCCCGGACTTCTGATCGAGACTACCTCGACCACGCCGGCGAGAAGTGGTGCCTCGAGTACGACGCCAACAGCCTGCTGTACATCAGCAAGGCCATGGACATGTTCGACCTCGGCAAGGCTAACTTGGATAATGCTCGCCGCACGCCGCCGCTCCTAGGGGCAGGACGCGTCTCCCGACGCCTGCACGCTGACCCTCCCCGCCCGGCCTACGAAGAAGTCGATCTTTCGTCTCAGCCCGATTCGCCCTCATCAGCGGCGCCGACGCCGGCCGACGCAGCAGCCGACGCAAACCCGCCAGAAGACCTCGTCGCAGGCATGGCGGCGCTGACGACAAGCCGGCGCTCGTCATGGGCGTCGCATCTGACATCCTCTTCCAGCCTGGCAGCAGCGCGAGATTGCCGACACGCTGCGCCGCGTCGGCAACCGCAGCGTCACCCACATCGAACTCGGCGAGGACAAGAGCCTCTTCGGCCACGACACCTTCTGCTCGACCTCAAGAACATCGGCGGCGCCATCCGCACCTTTCTCGGCTGACCCGCCGTGGTTCTTTGGAGTTCCGCGTGTTTCACTAGTCACAGACGAATAGCCTCGCCCGACGGGCCTCCGGCGGCCAGCTTCCAGCGGGACCGGCTGTTTGGTCTCCCTGGGACGGCAGGTGCGGCACGTGCATGTGATGTTCACAGTGTCAGACTCTGGCCCGGCGGATTCCCGCTCAAGACTTTTTCGCCACACGCTTGGCCTCTGGCATCTGTTGTCCTGTGACGTGATCGCTTCGTGCTCTATGTGAACGAGAATTGCAGGGTATCGTATAATCAGAACTAGGAGGCGGCCCACGCGGGCATGCCGTCCTTGCGCACGCTCGGCAGGCCGAGTGCAAAGTCGCGGCTACGGAGCAGCGCACACCAGGCAGCCGCAGACTCGCCACCGGGCCAGAACACGCGCGCAGCGACCTCGGACTGCAGGCCGAGCAGACGTAAAGCGTCATCCATCGTCTTCGCGCGCGTCTTCCGTCTCTACTCGTCTGTCCACGTCGGCTGATCCCATCTCGGCGTCTGGCGGCGCTGCATCCGCGGCCTGGGCCATGGATCCGTCCTCCTCAACGTCGCTGTCGATGTTGACATCAAGGCTGTCGAGACCAGAAGGGAGCCCAGGCTCGGAGGGCGGCAGGAGGCCAACGAGCAGCAGCGTCGCCTTGCGCCGCCCGGACGGCCCGGCGGGTCCACAGCTCGGCAACGCGCAGCTGCAGCACGCCCGCGCGGTATTCGTAGCCGCGCACGAGGTGCATGTCAGCTGCCGCACCGGCGCGTACACGCCGCGCAGGTTGCTGGCCAGTAGCTCGTCGAACGCGGCGCCGTCGACGCGCAGCTGCGTCGTCCGCGCGATTCCGTGCGCGGCCCGCGGCGTGTCGAGGAAGGCAGCGTTGGATTCGAGCGCTGCTGCGGCTCGTCCACCCTCGACTGTGTCTGTGGGCTGCTGTTGTGACTGCAGTTGTTTATGTCGGCTGTGACTGTGACTGCGGCGGCGAGTCTGATGTAGGCCGGCTCTGGAAGGACGACTGCGCCGAGGGCTGTGCTTGCGACGACGGGACGGACTGAGACAGCTGGAACGAAGACGGCGCGGTCGAGGCTGCAGGCTGGTCGGCGCCTTCGGTTCGACAATCTGGACAAACGTCTGCGCGTGCAGGTGCGGCGCGTGCAGCATCTGCAGCTCGTTGAGCGGCGCGGGCCGCTCGCCGGGCTGCTGCTGCAGCGCCATCGGCCTGTCGCGCGCCACAGACCGTGCGTCAGCTGGAAGGGCTGCCAGGTCAGCTCCCAGCCGGAGAGCTTGTACTCGAGCGCGTCGCGAACGTTCCATGCGGTCTGGCCGGCGCCGAGCACGTACACTCTTGTCGCTCGTTAGCATTGTCGAACAGAGATTCTTTGGTGAAGCGCGTACCCGACTGGCGCCATGGTCGCGTGTCTCTGTGGGCGTGAAAGGGATCTGCAGACCAGAAGCGATGACAGAGGTCAGGCAAAGAGGAGGGACGCAGGATCGACGTTGGAGAAACACCTTGATGGACCGCCACGTGCTTCTGTTATGCAGACAACCATATATAACAAACAGCGGCAGCCACTTTTCTTGGAGTCGATAGCCTCACGCGTGCAGGGACGACAACCGCAGGCGGAAAGAGCAACAATTCTCAATTCTCAAAGAAAGCAAGAGGTATAGAGCGAGGCTACTTGCGGTCGGCAAACTCGGGCTGGGCTTTGCCAGCTCCTTCAGATGAAAGGCCATGACCTGGCGAAAGAATGCCCTTGCCGCCGGTCTCGATGAGTCGCCGTGGCAGGGGATGATGCGGTCAAAGTCCCAGGCGTCGATGGCGGCGATGCTGCGGTTGAAGGCGGCCCGGTCCGCGTTGCCGGCGCTGTACAGATGAAGCGGCGCTGGTTGCGCAGCGCGCTACCGGTCGTGCCCAGCATTCGGAGAACAGGCGCGTCAGCAGGCCGAGTGCGGGCTCTCCTTGGACAGGCTGTACTGCTCGAGCGCGGGCAGGTTGAAGATGAGGTCCGCCTGGATGAGCGTCTTGTCGCGCTTGAAGTGAAGACCAGCTCTTTATTGGCATGGCCGGGGACAAACTCGACGTCAAACTCGCGGTCAAACTCCTCGTCCACGGCCGGGTGCGCGCGCGAAGCGTGGTGCTGCGCGTTGTACACCACGTCGATGCGCACCTCCTCGTTCTTTTGTTTGGACCGCTTCTCCGCCAGGCCCTCGACCGCCAGACCTTGGCGTCCGGGTACGCCTGCTGCCACGGCTGCAGGAAGATGTGGTGCTCCAGGTCCGGTGCGGCGATGTACTTGACGGTCCCGCCCATGCCCTGCAACTCTTCTTTGACCTTTTCCGTCAGCGCCACCGGCGAGAAGACGGCCACGCCGCCCGACGGCAGCTTGACTTTTGTGAGGTTAGCCGCTGATCTGATACCTGCAGGAGGAGACGACAGACCGAGTGTCGCGCGGCCGCCAAACTTGACGAGGCCGAAACGCGCAAAGGGGACCGACAGCGTCGTGATGTTCTCCGTCACCTTTCGGATCACCATCACGTCGTGCGGATTGCCCGGGATCAGCTTCTTGGACGTGTTCATCTTTGCGATTGTTTGCTCCGGTCCGCAGGCCGGTCAAAGGAGTGAGAGTATAAGGACGGTGCAGGGACGAGAGCTGTCGGCTGCACGAGGCTGGGGACGAGACTGGAGACGAGAAGCACCGTCGACCGACGTCACCGCAGCCGTTTCATTCGTCCACGAGTAGTCGTCTGCCGGCTGCGGTTTACTCTACAGACGAGCACCTTGATTGATGAATACCGAACAAATTGCAATGTCTGCTCGTCGTGAAATCGTGTTGAACGTCGTCTAGAGGCTTTCCAAAAAGGAGGCCTGAGAGAAGAGGGCCAAGGGTCTGACGACCGGGAGCCAAAAGGGAAACCAAAAACTCAGGCAGACTCCTTGGTGAGGCGGACGTCTTTTTGCACCCAGACCTCGCCGTCGGCAGGAACCTCGGTCATAGTCGGACCCTTGTGCACGGCGTCCGCGTCGCTGTCCTCGCCGGAGACGTGAATCGCTGCTGGGGCCAGCGGGGGGCTTCGACGTCGCCGCGGCCGTAGGAGGGACCACAGGCTGTCATCGGCGTGCTTGGGATGCTTGCGCGGGCGGGTGAATTCGGCCCGCGCGCGGGGCGTGTCGCTGCCGCCGGCCGACTTGTCGCTGCGCGAGAGCAGCGGCCGCAGCGAGATGAAGGAGCGCACGCTCTTGAACACGCTGGGGAAAAGTCGCCGACGCGGAACAGCGGCATGAACGTCGGCAGGCAGATGGCAACCATGCTGACGCCCAGCTGGATCATGCCCCAGAACAGTAGCAAGCTGACGAGGCCGAGGAAATCGTCCGAGTGCAGACCCGGGATGTTCGAGTGCCGCGGCGGGATGCCGTCCACCTCGATTGTCGCGTACAGCCTGACAATGCCCACTCCGATGGCGAGCGTGCCGACGAGGATGGAGCCGAAAAACCGCGAGGCGGCGGCGCAGCGGCATCTTCCAAGCCCATGACGATCGGGATGGGCAGCACGAGGATGGCCAGGTCGATGACGACCTCGATGACGGCAGAGCAGAGCAGGATGTACAGCGGGTGGTCGCAGCTGAGCAGCGTGGCGAAGCTGATCCAGTTGTAGTCAAAGTGGTTGCGGCACGCCGACGGCCACGCGATGAAGAAGCTGATCGCCCACCCGATCGACAGGAGCAGCAGCCCCAGAACGCGATCTTGAAGCCCCGTCCGACGAACAGCCGCTTGTAGAAGTAGAGGATCGACAGCTTCATCATCAACAGCGCGGCACCTGCACAAAGTAAAATGCCGCCTCGAACTGTCCTTTCTCTCAGACGGCGGTCTCTCAAGTAATGTTGGACAGCGGACACACTTTTTGATGCGCGTCTGGGTCGCGGTGCCGACGCTCGAGTGCGCGACGGCGGTGTGTGGCGTGTGCTCTCCTAGAGTGTGCGTCGCCCAGCCTGGACGTGTCAGTCTCGTGGTCTTCTTCACAGCTGCCTGAACAGATGCAACGAATAGAAGCAGCGGACGTACCGGCGATCATGATGCCGCACGCGCCGATGATCAGAAGCTGCTCGCGCGTCAGCCATGTCGCTCAGACTCGGTCTCAGTGGGAAGAGACACGCACGGCTGCGGGAATACAGAGCCAGTCGTCGACGCCGAGGCCGCCATGTCGCCGGCGGACGACAAAGCGCAGGACTACGGCGGTGATGCTCGTGATCGTAAAGGTGATGCCGATGCCTAGGAACGAATCCCGGGTCATGTACGACATGGCTGCGGCGTGCGAGGCGGCGTTCACCGGCAAGCGACAGGTGTCGGCAGAGAACCCGCGTCGACGGGGCGTGGACGGCTACTTGCAGCGTTGACCGGAACGAGCAGGCGTCCGTGGCAACCAGCAGGCGTCGACGGCTTGTAGAGAGCGACACCGACAGGCGACCCCAAAAGACAGCACGCAACAACACGAGACAGAGCGAAAGAAGGATAAAAAAGAAAAGGCAGCGAGATTCAATGGATACGACAATCGCGGCGGCGTGGTCGACACGTGCGGGAGTTGCTGCAACACGAGGACGTGTACATGGCTAGCCGTACAACGCTGCAGGTCGCAGGGACGGAATTGCCCCTCCAAATGCTGAGCTGCGCACGGTGCACACAGCACTGTGCAGTACTGTAGCACGGATTGGCACAGCAGAAAGGGAGGGGAAAAGCACGCGAGGAGCAAGAAAGGTGGCAACGCGGATCACTGCTACCCTACAGTACGCTCCACCACGGCTTTGCCCATCTTTTCTGATTGGGCACAACTGGCCGGCCCTCGCGTCCGGCAAGAGAGAGTGCGGCCGCCACGACGCGCGAATCCCAGCCTAGCGCCGCACGCCTCATACGGCTCGTGGCTGGCAGCTGGCGGCTGGCGGCTTGAGGACACCTGCGCGCGCGGACGGCCAGCTCGGCGCTCCCGAGGCGTCGTCTCGCCGACTTTGCCTTACCGCCTAGCACTACCTGGATCAAGACTGGCGATTGAGGCTGTGACGTGCAAAGATCTCTGATTGCATACTCTTGAAAGCGATCCAGGCCCCCAGTCTTCCACAATCTCCTTTCGCCTTGGACACTGGAAACGCACGACGGCAACATGGGACAGTACGAGCGCCTGCTGGCAGACACGGACAGCGAGGAGGGCAGCCTGGCCAGCTCCAAGCACGACGTCGATGCAGCCGAGGAGACGGTGCTGTCAGAACGGGCATCCTAAATCGCGGCGCTGGTCTTGTCAGTTGCCGCCACGTCACACAGGCCCTGTGGGCGTCTCTCTCTACTCCCCACGCTCCTGTCTGCGCCAGCCGATGAGAGCTCCCAAGGGCATGCGCAGCCCGAAAGCCTGTCTCGCGAATACGGGCGCGTCTACTGGAAGACCGAGTACAGCCGGCCAAACCACTCGGACAGCGACCAGCTGTGGGACGACATCGTGCCGGCCCCACGGCATATCGCGGTCGACCGCCCAGCACGCCGCCGAGCGCGGCTGGCCAGAGTCAATGTACTTGCCGGACGACAAGTCCAAAGGCGTGTACCTGCTCGGGGCCTATCACCACCTGCACTGCCTGCGCATCATCCGCAAGACCTTCTGGGGGGCCGTCGACCGCAAAGCCGTACACCTACAACCCGACCTCGCACCTGGACCACTGCTTCGACGCGCTGCGCCAGTCGGTCGTCTGCAACGCCGACACCACGCCGCCTACACCTTTGGCGACTTTTACGCCGCGACGGCCAGCTGCACCAGTGCCGCAGCTGGGACGAGCTGCGCCCCCTACGCCACAGCCAACAGGGCCCCTGCTCCCGCGATTCTGTTCAGGGCATCCCGCTGGGCGAGCATTTTGGCTACTGCGATGACGGCAATGACGGCGTCTCCTCTCTGCCGCCTTGATTTGTTCTCGTTCAGCAGTTTCTACAGCAGACGATACGACGAGCTCTTCGGCATCGACAGGAATCCCGACGGCACAGAGGCAGGGCGCTCTTAGGGCCTCTGTACCAGCAGGGCTTGGCGTTCGCGGCGTCGCAGCTGGCGTGCGTGGCTGGCGTCAGGCGCCACTAAGCTTATTTCTGCACTGAGCCAAGACTTGACACAGGCAGTGGGACCGCCGCCACGGCGCTACGACGAGAATGCGCCCCTCCCGGCGCCCGGCTCCGTGCCGCCACACACACCCGCCTGGCCGAAACGAGCAGCTTGACGGGCCTCCCAAATGCGTCCGTGCGCCCGCCCCGACCGCTCTGGCCGCCTGCGCGCGTTTGGGGTTCAACTGCCGCTTGAGGCCTTGCTGGAATGCGTCAATTGTCCTGGCGTCCTGCTGAGATCACGCGCCATGAAGCGACATCCTCGACCGCGACCGTGGCGACAACCCAATCAAGTTTACAACGCCGTACTTTGCTGTACTCACTGCACGCCTGACGCTTGGAAGTGGACCGGCATTGGCAGACCTTTGGACGTTACATGCGCATGGCCAGATGCCTGCAATTACACTCTTGCACAGTACTGTTCACGAAGACGTGCCGAGGACTGGACGGAACAGGCGATGCGGGAAAGGGGCAGGCGGCACGGCGACACCTCGGTCCGCATGCTTATGCCCGCTGGAACGCAGGTTCCGCGCGCGCCCGCCCACCCGCGGCGCCACCGTGCCCTCCCTCTTTTTTCGCACTCGAGCGACGATGGAGCCAATCCTCCCGCCGTTGCTGCCGTCGGCGCGCGCGCGGGACGCGACCGCGACAAAGGATCGATGTGTACTCAGCGGCCCCCGGCCGCGCTGCCGATCTGTGCCCGAGTCTTTCGGACTGCGAGCTGAGCTTCAATCATTGTCGAGCCTGTGTTCCCCCACCCCCGCCTGTGCAGTACGATGGCCGCACAGCAGCGGTTTGTGGCTGGCACGGGGGGCCCGGCCCGGCACTGCCCTCTCGCGCCCGCCACGCCGTCAGGCTCAGTCCTGCTCGGGGCGACGCTGCGCCGCTTACGGGCGCCGGAGCTGCCCGTGTTGCAACTGGGCTGTGTACCGGCCTGCGCGCGCGCGCCCGCTCGCACTCGGCCCGCTGCTGCGCGGATGAGGAAGGCTCCCCTGTAGGTTCGCGCCCGTACTGTATGGATCGAGCACGTTCAGGCGTGCGGCTGATCCCACAAGGCGTCCAGCCAGCATTGCCCCGATCGCTAAGGCTGCTCTTTCGTGCTGCTACTTTTACCAAGAAACGACGGTGGCTGCGGGTTACATAAAGTGTCAGCCCAGTTCTCTCTACTGCGCTCGCCGCCCGCAGCCCTCCCTCTCAATCCGTCAAGCCGTCAAACCCCCTCACCTCAACATGAATTCGCCCCCTTTGGGTCGTTGGCCTTGTGCGGCCCCCGCGGCCCACGCCGCGCCCGTCGCCGGGCCCCCCGCGAACGACGCTGTAACTGCCCCGAGGAGGTCAAGAGGTCATGCGACCGTGCGCATAACGTGCAGCACGTTATGCGTGCTACAGCGAACCCCGTCCGCGAGCCCCGACGTCGACTTTGCCGCCATCGGCGAGGTATAAAAGGCTAGAGCCACTGCCATTTGGGTCGGCTCTATCTACTTTACGCAATCGCTTTGGGGCAATTCAATATCGCATTTTCCTACCGTAATCCCCTCTACAAGTCCTTCTTTGAAACCTGCCGCTTTCCTCGTACCTTCACCTGTCAGTCCCCAAAGGTTCTCTTTTTGAATTGTTCTTTTCCTATGTAGAAGAACATTGCTCTACCGGAGCAAAGATCTGTCCGAGCGGGAATTTTGGGGGCGACTCGGCCCGTGCTTATCACGCAACGGGCGGACCGGTCCGGCACGTCCCGCCACCTGCCGCCACGCTGTCACCACGCCTCATCCCGCGGCGCTGAATCTCCAAGGTAGGCGATCTGCGCTTGCAGATTTTTTCCCTCTGACGGCCGCGCGGGAAACCCCGGTTGGCAAGCTTACAGCACACTGGTACAGAACGAACAGCGAGATGAAAAGGCGTGGGCAGCCGTTTGGCCCCCACCGCGAGCGGCCGGCAACAAAGCCTCGCCGGACAAGGAGGGCGCCGCACAGGCCTGCCGCACTGGATCAGGCCGGAACGCAGTCCGCGCGGCCCGCCTGCAGGCGATCACCGCGTCGGGACGCGGCCCTGCACAGCGCCGTACTGTGTTCCTTTTGAAGCAGGGCGCCGCGCGTGACGACGAGGCGAGGCCGAGCAGACGCCAGGGAGCTCGACAGAGACCTGCAGCGGCCCCAAATGACTTTGCCCACTCGCCGCCGCTCGCCCCTGGCACAACAAAGCCAGGGTGTCAGGAGCAGCGTGCGGATCCTCGTCGCATGGGACTGGCGCTGCGCTGGTGCACGTAGCAGAGCATGCTGGCGGCTGCGCCGCGGCTGGCTGGGGACAGCCGTGCCAGCCAGCACGCCGCTCTCCACGTCGACCTCCGCCGCGTGCGACGGCGCCGGTCGCCTGTGCTCTTGTAAAACCGCGCGATAAAGCCGCTGCTGCGCCCGTAAACCGGCTGCCCCGTGACGGCATTGAGACTCTGCTGCACTGTACTGTAGACATCGGCGGGACCTTGCACGCAACGGCCTGCAACAACGGCGCACGAGACACACACTCGACCCCATTGAACGCCACGACTTCGTGGCCAGCCTGGAGATTGACCGGAAAGAGCCCCAAACAACGACAGGATGGCGACGTCGCGGCTGGCGCAGCTGACGGCGCTGATGGCGAGAAACTGGCCGCGATCGACAAGTTCGTGGCGGACAACGGCTGCCGGCGCCGTCCTTTGTGAGTCTACGCCGGGCAGACGCTGCTCGACGCGCCCGCGATGCGCGGCTCCGTCGCCGAGACGGCCGGCGCCGCGCGCGAGCTGTACGACCTGCTGTTCGGCCGCTCATGTGCCTGCGGCCCCTGGGGGCGTCCGTGAGCAAGCACGTTGGCGCGACCGCACTGAGGGACACCGCAGATGAACGCCAGAGCATGCAGTTCGTGTACCGCTACGACTCGCCGGCAAGGTGCCCAAGACGGCGGCAGCATCGCGTACGCGGACCTGGCGGCTGCGTGTGCGTCCCGGAGCACATCGTCAAGCCGATGGTTCCGCCACGCCATCGTCCGCTTCCGCATCTTCCAGAGAAGGAGCCCGCATGGTCTCGCACTCGGCCGCGTCGCGCACGCTCGCCGACAGCCTCGACGTGCGCGCCGGCATGGGCATGATGTTTTGACGACTGCTACCAGGCCTTTGCCCACGTGCGTTGCTGCTCGTTCGGTTGCAACGGTCCGGCCAGCTGACGGAGACAGACCGTCGACGCGATCGACTACAACAAGGAGCACCCCGACAAGCCGCGCACCGTGAGTATCTGCCGTTCTCCTCTACTGACGACTTCGACTAAACAAGAGGCGAGGGCTGGATGATGGCGTACAACACGGACAAGCCGGCGCGCGAGCTGCGCAAGAACAACCCGGAGCTGATCGACCGGGTCCGCGCGCGCGATGCGCTCGTTCGGGTCCGGCTTCGGGCACGAGCTGATGCCGGCCGTGACCGCGTACGAGTGGGGCGCGCTGCCCGCGGGCGCGACCGTCGTCGACGTCGGCGGCGCGGACGGGCACGTCGCGATGGCGATCGCGCGCGCGCACCCGCAGCTGCGCGTCGTCGTGCAGGAACCTGCCGCACGTGGTCGAGCAGGTCGCGGACCGCGTCCCGGCGGAGCTGCAGGACCGCGTCTCGTTCCAGGCGCACGAACTACCTCACGCCGCAGCCGGCCGCCGGCGCCGACGTCTTCTTCTTCCGCCAGTGCTTCCACAACGGCGGCCAGCCGCAGTGCCTCCAGATGCTGCGCAGTTTGATCCCCGCCCTCAAGCCCGCGCAAAGGTCGTCGCAAACGACATTGTCGTCCCCCTGCCCGGCGTCATGGGCGACTCGACGAGAACCACGTTCGGTATGTCTCTCCGATGACTGAGTCCTCAAAAAGTGACCGGTTCGACTGACGAGAAGCAAAGCGGAAATGGACCTCATCATGCTGTCGCTGCTCAACGCGCGCGAGCGCAGCGAGGAGGACTGGCGGCAGCCTTTGCCGAGGCGGACCCGCGCTTTGGCCAACTTCCGCGCCTGGCAGCCGCCCAACACCTCCATGGCCATGGTCCGAAGTCACCTGGTCCGGTTGAGACTCGCTCTCTCTTGAATCTCTGGCCGTCGGGCTGTCGGGCTGTACGTAGAAACGAATGCACTCTGCTCTTTGATTCCGAGTTCCAGATACAACCTGCCATGTCAATCTCGTCATGCTCCGTCAAGCTGCAGAGAGCTTCATGAGTCTTCTTCGCTTGGAGACACCTTGGGCTTGAAGATCTCGGGCGCGAGAAGCCGGTCGCATTGAAGAGACGGCGCTCCTCGGCCCAGGCCTTGATCGCGGCGTAGCTGCGGCACGTGCGCGGACGGCCACCGGCAAACAGCTCGTCCGGCGCGTTGTTCTGCACCGGCTCCACGTTCGTGTCGGCCGCGCACATGATGCTCTGCCGCAGGTACTCAAGGCAGTGGTGCATGTGGTGCACGCGCTCGCGCCCAAAGTCCCAGTCTTCAAGCTGCTCCGGCGTGGCGTGTAGTACTGCCACGTCCGCGAACAACGCCCGCCGGATCGTGTACTACCTCTCCGTCAGTCTCTTTCGATCACTTGATGCCGTCGGTGGACGCACCAGGCAGTGCAGCTGGT
This sequence comes from Lumnitzera racemosa, assembly GCA_024138005.1. Taxonomy (NCBI): domain Eukaryota; kingdom Viridiplantae; phylum Streptophyta; class Magnoliopsida; order Myrtales; family Combretaceae; genus Lumnitzera; species Lumnitzera racemosa. Next base: position 12,211 of record JAMXBC010000563.1, read on the forward strand.
GGAACACGCTCGGCACGGCCATCGCTCCCTCATCCTCCGACGACGGCACGAACCCGAGGCCGTCTGTGGCTGTTAGCAATCAAGACAGGTGGGACCACAGTAGAACAAACGCACTCGGGATGAGCGCGTCCCAGGCAGGCTCCTTCTCGCCTGGACCGGGATCGTGGTGAAGCTGTGATCGTACTTGTACGTCTCAACGGTCATGCCAGCCAGCATCACTGCCATCGTGCTCTCGTCAGCCTCGTCCACTGGTGCCGGCGCGCATCTGGAGAGACGAACCTCGCGGGAGCGTTCCGTTCAGACGGTCGTCACACAGGTCCGGACAGTGGCAGCTGACGAGCGGGCATGTCCGGGCAGGAAAGTAGCCGCCGAGGATAAAGCTCAGCGCGGCGACCAGCGCGAGCGACAGCGGCCACGCCCATGCCACGAGGCGAGCGCGTGTGCGACGCAGGGGCGCGATGCCTCCATCGCGCTCGCTTCGTCGAGAAGTTTGGCCTCCTCCTCACGCGCATCGCGCGACAGTCGTTCCGCCATGGCGCCTTTTGATGCTCTCGCTGTGAGTTCCAGGTTTCCGTTCTCGAGCACAAGCAAAAGAATCACGCGGCTGCGCCTTGGTCGAGTGCAGCGGCAAGGATCCCGTTTCCGCCCATGCAACAACCTGCAGCGCAGGGTTGGCGAAGCGGCGGACGGCCGCGAGCCTCGCCCTCAGCCGCATCCGTCCGCGCCGTCGTGCATGTCGTTCGAGGCCGTGCTGTTCTACTGTCGCATGCACTGCCGTGTTTGTTCTTATATCGGATCGAATTTGGTATGTTGCAGACTGCGAACACCGTCGCCGTTGGTTTCGTGCAGCATGACAAGATACATGGCGATCGGATGGTATCGCGGGTAGAGCTCCGCGGCTCACCCTCCTTTGATCGAGCGAGGTACATGGCCTGATCTGCATCTTACCCGCAGAGAAACGCGGCAGACGAGTCGACCGCGACAAAAAGAGATCAGCGGCGCTTCTTCCCGCCCCGGAAGAGCCTTGACGGCGACAGACCAGGCCCAGAGGTAAAGGCCGAGTAGGCCTCGTACAGGATCCAGCGGGGATCCAGACCCACAGCATGTTCATGAAGAACAGGTAGACCCACATGTACATGAAGTGCTGCCGTCGAGGTTGGGATTCCCGGTCAGCCATCGGGCGCAAAGGTCATGAAGCCGCCGTAAGCTCGCCGGTGGCGATAAAGGTCATCCAGAATAGGCGTGCGCGTGCTTGCCGCGGCGCAGCAGGTCGCACACGTACCCCGCCAGCGGCGCCAGACACCGACCGTGAGCAGCTCCAGCGAGATGACGGTCAGGTCGCGCCGCCCCAGCGGCGGCCCGCCTGGCGTACTCCTGCCACAGCTTTGGGGTCACGCCCTCGCCGTAGAAGGCGCCGTACAGCCGCGACGGCTGCTGCAGCCAAACACGCCCGGCGGCGTCATCGCACGCCTCCGGCAGGGTCGAGAGCGCCGCACTCGACGGCTTGGTGCCCACGTCGTAAAGCAGTTGAACAGAAAGAGCCCTCCAGGGTGAAGTGGACGAGCGCGTCAAAGGCGTGCCAGATGAAGATGCCGCGGATCTTGCCAGACGTCCCACGAGGCAGCAGCCGCGCCCGACAGCCCGTACGCGGGCCGAACAGCGCCACACCGCCGACAGCCGACAGCACCGTCGTCAGCGAGATGATTCTCTGGCGTCTCCACCGGCGCCATCTTGTCTCGTTCCTGAGTAAAGTTGTCGTGTCGTTTGTCATGGCGGAATGACCCTGACTTGGGAGGAAGTCAGTGGTGGAGACCAGAGGCGTCCAAGGGTCGCGTGCGGATCGCCGCGCTCGGATCCCCCTTTCCCGCAGACGGCTGCTTCTTCTGCCGTGATTTTTGACCTCCCTACAGCTGCGGATGATCAACTCTTGGACCGCTGGAAAGCGGCGCCTGAACGTCACTACTACTGGGTGAAGCCAGCCGCATGTGTCCCCCTGTCGGCGAATCACACCGACGAATAACAACGCAAAAGCGAGGAGCCGCCCAAAGGGACCTCTCGAGCCCTGGAGATCCGATGTCTCCCACAGACTACTGCGCGCTCCCGTCTGTGCCGGTCTGCCGTTCAGCCGTCATGCACTGGACGCCAGACGCAGACGCCGACGTCAATTGCCTTTAGCAGATGGGGAACCGATGTAGGGATAGCCGGGGTTGGCGGCGGTCGTTGGAACGTTGGTCTGGCGCTCGCGCTCTTCCCTTCCCCCCCTTTGGCGGCCATAACCATGACGCGGGCCTTGACGACTTTCAGGAAAGTTCGTAGAAAGCCCAGTCGAAGCCCCTTCCGCCCATGTTGGCCAACGTTTTAGCGGATGGTATCTCAGAAGGGCCCCCAAAGTCGCCTGGGGTGATTGAAAAACCGGGGCCGAAGGGGAGCAGCCGCGGCCAACGATGGGGGCCTCGTGATTGGCACCGCCCCGGTCCCCCGGGCCTGTGAACTCGCCGAAAGTCACCGGCCTGTGCGAGGTCATCATGGCCCTGGTGGCGCTCGTCGTGGCGCGCCGTCGCGTGCAGTGCTGTGCTGGGGGCGGGCCTTCGAGTGCCATTAATCCTCGCTGGGGTCCAGACGCCTGGGCCGCGGTGAGGGCCTGGTTGTAAGAGGTTGACGTGGTACCCTTCCGACCAGCGCCGCCTCGTCATCTCGGCGACGTCCACGGTTGTCTCGAAGAAGTTGTCTTGTCCAAGGGAACGCAACGCTAAGACTGACGACCAAAAAAAGTACAGGCGCTGCTCGAAAGATCCATTTACACCCGCGCGACCAATGGCTCGTGGGCGACATCATCGGAAGGGCCCCGAACCGCGGGCGTGATCCGGCTTGGCCGGACGCTGAAAGCGTAGGAGTGCGCGGAAAACCACGAGGACAAGCTGTTTGTGGGCTGGCGCGGCCCCCGAGGGGCAAGCCGAAGCGCATGGGCCGGTCGGCCAAGGCGTTGGCGGCCAACCTGTGGCAAGCAGCTGGCTGGTGACGACGCTCGGTCACCCTCGAGCGGGCCCGCTCCTGAATACCCGCCGGCAATCTGTCGTCGCGCACGCGGACTCTGCCGCACCGCGCTCTGCAAGCAGCAAGACGCGACCAGGTCATGAACATGGCGCCATCCACCGCCACCGATGCAGCCGTCGGCGGCCCCGCCTCGAGGGCGCCCCTTTGGGGTGGGCCATCTGGCCACGCACAGCACCGCCTCCCGCAGCCCAGCGCACCTTTGTCTTTTAGGGACGACGCCAAGACGGGCCTCAAGCAGGGCCTTCAGCCTGGGGTTCGAAGCTCTGGTCAAGGGCACCAGCTGACCCCGCTGATCATGGCGGTCCGCACGCGCCCTCAGCACCGTCCGCGGAGCAAAGTCCCGGCGGCTACGCTCCTTGAGTTCGCGCCGTTGGTGCCTTCTTCTTCACGCTATGAAAGTGGCAGAGCCGGTAAAGGGCCCGCCAGATTTCGAATCCTGGCGCCAAGCAGGATGTTGGCAAGTCCTGCACGTAGTGCGGATGCCGTAGTCCAACGCGGAAGTCGGCCGGGTCCGGCACGTGCCGGGTTGAAGCAGCGCGCCGCCGCCCGGGCTTGCGCCGTACCGCGCGGGCAGCTGGAAGAGATCGCGCCTGTCTGCCCGGGGCAAGCCACCGACCGTTCGCAGGGATTGCAGGTCGACGTTGCGACGGATGAGTGGCGCGCGCAGCCCGCGCGGCGCCCTGACCTGCATCACCCGACGACTTGCCCGCGTCGCCGCACGGCGTGGTCGTCACCCCGCCGGACTGCGCAGATCATGCCGCCACCAGCCGCGGGTCCACCCCCCCTGCGTGGTAGCGGGGATCGCCCGCCGGATCTCCCTCTACTTCTTGTTGGGTTGTCGTGTTGGCCAGCATCGTGGCCGTGCCTCTGTACAGCTCGTCGATTTTTTGGCGCCAGCGCCTGAGTGGAGAAGGCAGCGGGAGATGCAGGAGCACAGCTCACCCCGCCGCGGCGGCGGAAAGTCGGTCCCGCCCCACCGCGGCTGATTTTGGCAACAGCCGACGAGGGGCCGCGCGAGTTTGCTCGCGGCGCTGCGGTATTCCCCCTTTGCGAACGTGCAGGGCGAAGGAGAAGCGGAGTGCAAGCCCCCCAGAACGAGCTCGTCAGCAGATTGATGTTTGGAGTTTTTGGGTCGGATAGCGAACGAGATAATACGTATAGCGACGGGGGTCTTTTGTCCAACGATTTCCAGTGGCCGACAGACGCGCTCCATCCACTGCCCGTGGTCCGCTCCGTCGCCATTGACTGTGGAAGTGGACCCGGTATGCGCGCGAACCACGGGCTTTGAGCCTAGTGCAAACAGCAAAACCCTGGAGAGCAGAATCTGTGGGTAAAGATGCCAAAGCAGCCGGTCCAGGGAAGTGGCCGCCGGGGCCGTCGCCCGATATCCCAACCGCTAGAAAAAACAAATTCCCGAGGCGAGGAAGCGGGGTGGTAGGCGACGTGGTCTGGAAAGGTAGATGAAGTAGTAGCTGTGGGTGTGCCGGTGGGGGCAGCTGACCTGCCGTCGACGTTGACAATGCGGGTCGGCGGGCGACAAATTTCCCGGCGCAGTGCTTTGTTTAAAAGTCTCGCCGGTGCCGAGTCGTCAGCGCGCAGGGGGCCCCTTCCAGCCGGAACGAGGCGGGGGGTCGTGCGGGGCCAGGGTCGTGGCGGGGCCGCGTCCGAGTCGCCCCCGGTCCCGCGAACGCCCCTTTGGCCCCAGGGGGGCCTCGTGGGTTCGCAATCGGCGAAAACGCAGACCACGCTCGCGTACCGGCCCGGGCGCGCAGGAACAGCGTCAAACGCGCCGTGGGGCCCCCATGCTGTGGCCCGTGATGTGACCCGGGCGGTCCAGTGCGGGGGTGTGCGAAGGCGCGTCCGGGAGCTCGGTCGGATGTTGTTCTTTGCCGCGGTCGTACGGCGGGCTCGGTCGAGGTAGAAGCCGGCGCCGCTGCCCAAAGTGTAGCTGTCGCCCGCCCCCGATCTTGAGCCCGGGGCGACGTGTCCGGGTTTAAGAACCGCGGGGGGTGTTGGCGGCGGCGGGTGCAGGAAGCCCTTTTCGGCGCCGTTGTTGCCCGTGCAGCAGGCCGGCGGGGGTAGATAGCACCCGGGGTCGTCTTTTGTTCTGCTGTTGGCAGCGGCGGGCGGCAGGAACACGTTGAATATGTCGCGGCACCCTTGGACGGGTGCGACAGCTTAGCACTTGCCCGAACGGGCGAGTGGGGCCCTTTTTTGTAGCTTTTGTGGTCTTCGAGCTGCGTGCGCTGGAATTACAGGCCGTTTTGAAGGAGGGACCGTGAAGATCATGGTAAATCGAGCGAAAGAGAGGGGCCCCCCCCGCATAACCAAAGGACCGCCCAGCCGTGCCACCCTGCCGCGAACCAACGATTCCGAGGTCCCGAATTAGACGGTAAAAGTACAGCCGGGTTGGGAAAGTTCAAGGAGGTGGGGTGGCGGGGTAGGTAGAGTGAGCGTGCCTCGGACAGCTCGAAGCGTGTGCGTGGGTCGGCAGCACGGCCGGGTGGGAGGTGCCGGTGAGTTTGGAAGCTGGGAGTCGTGCGGCTCTTCCTGGCGGCGGGGCTGTGGCGCGAAGCGGATCGCTGCCCTGCTCAGGTGCCGTAGATGGCGCCACGAGCTTTCTCCGGTCGGCGATACCGCGCGGCGGGAGGGCGAAGATCCACTGGCGGCGAGATGCCGCCGATGAGCGGCGCCAGGATTGAGACGAGCCTGTCCCCAATTGACCCACCGCTTTGGGCGAAGGCCGCTGGCGGTGGGGGAGACTGTGGTGGTGACGTTGGTTGGGCCGGCCAGTGGATCTTTTTTATGGTGGCGACGGGTGGCGTGGCGGTGGGGAGGCTGCAGAGAAAACAAGAGGACCATTGAAAAATTGTGGAGACGTAGCGGGGCGCTTCCACA
>JAMXBC010000564.1:0-18150 GCA_024138005.1 Lumnitzera racemosa
AGTCCAAATTCTAGTCCGATTCTTGTAAAAATTTTGTAAAAATATAAAATATAATTGAAAATTATGAATTTTGTTATTCTGAGATATTTTTGTATGTAGTTTGTAGGAAAAATATTATTTAGATGAAAACATGTCCCGTAATTTTAGGCCTTAAGAAATCTGGAAAACCGAGCACATTTCGGTTTAGAAATAAATGACCTTAGAGTGTAGTTTGAAGTTTCTTTTTTTTTCTGTAGGATGCTCATGTGATATAGAGGATGTTAATCTCTGATGTGGAAACCTGATCCTAGTGTATGGAGTGTTAAGTTTTAAGTAATGAATGTGTTATGTGGTAAATGTAGAAAATTGGGAATATGCAGAATTAAAAATTAATAAATATGGAAAAATTAAGTTTAATTAGATAATGAAAATCAGAACATAACAAATCTGAAACAAAATTCAATTTTAGGTAATTATTTTAAAAATGTAAAAATTTCTCACAACATGAGTAAATTCGGTACACTAATAGGGATTTAAGGTACTGGATGGAATAAAATGCTGACTAGGGATAGTAATCGTATTTAGGGTATCTGGAAATAATGGGGTCAGTTTCATATTATGAGTTGAAACAAATTTATTGGATCCGGGTACAAAACGTACCTAAAATCGAACTAAAATTTAAATTTTAGAAATCGATGCGGAACCCGAACCTAAACCCAAACCAAAAATAATTATAAAAGACTTAATACCTAGATAATTAGGCATATTAAATTTAAAAAAAAAACCCTAATAATAAGTGTTATAGGATAAGATGAACTTATAATATTATATTGAAATACTGAAACCACTTTCGTGTTATAGGGATGATCGGCGATGGCCTGAGCAAATCAGACCTCGAGTGAGTGAGCGAGGAGTCGAGGTAATTTGGGATTAATACGATGCTGTATTTTTTATGTAAGCCCATAAAGCCAAGCCAAGAACTGTAGGGTTGAACTTAAAACCCAAGGTTTAGGGTGATCGGTTCAAGGATCTAATCAACCCAAATTAAAACATTGAGAGGAATATTAGTAAAACTGACCCCGTAAACTTGAATTTAAAAAATAAGTAATAAAATAGGAGACTATAAAATTTTCAAATTTTAAGTATAATAGGTATTAATTACGAAATGCGAAAAGTGTCATGAAATAACTAATAAATTACTAGAGATAAAATTATATGTATACTAAAAATTTTAGAATGACCAAAATAATATTTAGGAATGTTCACGTGTATCCTACATGTATTTTCATGTAGAAAAAATACGCGTAATTACTAAAATTTTCCGAAAACTAAGTAAATAATTAAAGAAAAATACAAAATAATTATAAAAAAAATCAGAAAAAAATTAGAAGAGGATAACTACAACAAGATCAGGTTGTGGACTGAAAAGAAAAAATTTAACCAATAGGAATTGGACAAACAAAAAGCCTAAAATGAAGGAAAAAGGGCAAAATCCCATCAAATTAATGCACATTAATTACTAAATTTGTCTATAAATAAGGAAAAAATTCTCAGAAATCATTTGGGGTAGTTTGTGATTTGAGAAAAATCGAAACACAAAAAAATTGAGAGAAATTCCAAAAAAAAAAAAAAGAAAACTGTGGGAGATTAGCAAGGGAACTAAAAAACCACCACCCAAACCCCCCCTGGACCCCAACCACCACCACCACCCTACAATAGACCCACCGCCTGGACCAGCCAACAACATTGGGCCGGGTTTGGACGGCCCAAAAGCTTCGGACCGGTTAGTCATTTATTCACCCGATTTTTTTATTTTTGTAAAATTATTTATTTTTGCCCCGAAAAATTTTGAAAATTGTTATTATGATGTTTTATTGTATGTAGATTTAGAGAAAAATATTTATTTAGTTTAATTATATCTGGAAATATAGGGTCCCTAACAAATAATTTAAAACCGAGCATTTGTAAACCAGAAAATAAATAGGCTTAGGGATGTAGTTTGGAGTTCAAAATTTTTCTGTAGGATGCTCATTTAATGTATAACAGTGCTATAAAGCCATTTTTTTTAAATTAATTTTTGAAATTTTTAGGTTAACTTTTAGCCCTAAAATGATGGTAAAATTGGGATGATTAAAGGTTAATTAAGTAATTAGGATGTTAATTATTGATTGAATCTTAATTTAGAGGTTTAGGGAATTTAAATCTCTACAGTGGAACCTTATCCATCCTTTATGTACTAAGTATGGTTAATTGGGAAATTAGGTAAGTAATATAATAAATTAGTAATATTGAAAATGTAAATTAATAAATTTAAAAAAATAAGGTTATTTAGATAATATTATAATAGAAATCAGAAAAATAATAAATCTGAAATGACATTTAAATTTAAGTAAATATCTCAAAATGTAAGAGTTTTACACACCGGGAATAAATTCGATACCTCAATTAGGGTTAGCGTGTACCGGGTAGTTTAGAATACAAAAAATTACGACCCAATAGGATATTTGAATACCCGAGCATAATGTAATTGATATCCCATTGGGATTCGAGGTTAATTAAGACTTAGGAATTAAAACTAAATCTAGTCTAGAGCCGAACCCCGAAATAGAATACAACAAATCATTACTACGTTATAGGTATACCTGAGTTATATTATGAATTAGAATAAGAATCCATAAAATTAAAGTACTAAAAAACCTATTTGTATTAAGGACACCCAGAAACAAATCAGCTCGCAACTAGAAGATCGAGCGATCGAGCAAATTCAAGTAAGTTGGGTTGTTGCTTATTGTAATAGGGTACTAGTTTCCCTAGTTTCTCAGAGACTTAGGCTTTATATATTGTGATTGTAAATAGTTTGCGAATGTGCTTGAGTATCTGAATTCGTGCTGGGAATTTGTACTGTGAATGACTTTGTGACTGATTGAATTGGTATGAACTTGTTGAACACCCTAACCGCATTTAATCTTAGTCGACCCTAATAACCGAAAAACGTCATGCATTGCAACCCCCTTAGGGGATCATAGGACTCTCCAACCAAATACCGACCCCTTCGAAAGAGATAGCGCAGGATTGCAAAATGGTCTCTTCTTCATCCTCAGTCGAACTAAGTGACAGGAGAGGAGGTCGCGGCGGGGGGGAAGTCAATGGTTCGAAAGTAGTCAGGGGGAGGAGCGAGGTCTCCTTTTGCACAAGCCGGGGTTTGGTTGTGAGCTGCTGCATAACATGGAACTCCCAACCCGGATTGAAGCGGGTGAAATTTCTCTGTTTTTCACAACGGACCGGATTACGTTGTGTGATGACACTTGATTGTTGCATTGCATGAAAATAATTTTGATAACCCTGTTTGTGCGTGGGATGCATTCATGAGTCTCCAATTCAACTTATGGGCTTTAGTTGCTCATACCCTTATGGATCCTTTTACAGGTTCTGATTTGTAATCTCTTCAAGTACTATGCCGTCCTACAATTATCCAGAGGTTGCCCTTTTTTTGAACCCGGTGTGTGAAATAAAGTTATTTACAATGTGTAATTTCTGACTTGTAGTTAAAGGTTGAAACGTTAGTTATTCGCAAATTAGTAAACTTAGTTCCTGAAAATTTCCGGGAAGCTCGTAGACATTATTATAAATATCATTTTTTTAAACTTTGTGATAAATTATCATAATTGTTTAAAATCATTAATCGAACTGTTTACTTAAAAGCGGGGAGTGCGACGCCTTGTGAGATTATCTCTATGGTAGGCACTGTGAGGCGTTACTATCATGAAGGTTTACACCGGGACTGTTGGACTTTCGACTTCGGGGAACATTGGGGCTTAAGATTATGCTTGGTTGTGCTTGTTGATAGAGAATGTGTGCATGCACTTATTAGGGGGCTGCTATGATTTTTTTTGTTACCGGCACATATTTATGACTTATGAAAGGTTGATCACCTAAACGGACTTAATTTTAAATATCCGCCAGAAATCATAATGGGATGCATGGCAACCCTTGGGGAATTAGGACTCTCCCCAAATACCGACCCCCCTTGGGAAAGGAAGCCAGGATGCAAAATGGTTCTTTTTAAACCTCAGCCCAAAAACTAAGTACAGGAGGGAGGTCGCGGAAGGTGAGACGTGGTTCGAAGGTAGTCAGGGGAGGAGAAAGGTCTCCATTACACAACCGGGTTTGGTCGGAGCTTTGATTCGGCCTCTTCCCGAATTAGAGTGGGCGAAATTTCTCTAATTTCCGAGGGGCCGGACAACTCTGCGATGACATTTGTTGTAATGCATTCCCCTAATAAGTGATTGAAAACCTTGTTTGTGATGGTATATTTTTTAAGTTCCACCCTAACTTAACTGAGCTTTTTTCTCACCCCCCTAAGACGCTGCAGGTGCGGGCTAAAAAGCGACAACAACTACTTGAAGTGCAACGCGGGGAATCCGGGGAGTGGGAAAAATTTGAAGAATCAATACATATGTTTTTATTTTTCATTCTGAAAAATGTAATAATTAAATTTTAAGTGATTATATAAAACTTTTACACTTTTTTAGGAAAATGTTTTATTGAAATTAAAAACGTTTATTAAAAAGGGGGGGTTAGTCGGGGACGCCTTGTTAGATCGGTCTAAGGTAGGGTTGTAAGGCCAAACTTCTATCTTTAGGGTTTACAAAAGGGGGGGCTGTTACGACTCGCCCTTCGGGGGTGAATTCTAAATTGGTTCAAGCGTAGTTTTACTGAACTTGCTTGAAATAAAAAATTTAAAAAGAATTCACTTTGGGAGTAAAATGAGTGGGTAAAATAAAGGATTTTAAAATAACGAACTACAAATTATAGGATAATAGTACCGAACGCTAATTAAAATAGGCTTAAATAAAGTTAACTCTATGATGGGTCCTGAAAGGAAATTGGTGATTAGTTGGGTGATGTTGAGATGATTCAGGTAGAAAAAAGAAGAATCCATGATAAAATCCAAAATTGAGTAGGAGAACAATTATGATTAATTGCAAAATTTTTAAAGGGGGAGTTTTTTACCGAATTTACGTTGAAATTTAATGAGACTTATGGATGATAATAGAGATTAATCGGTTTTTTAACATAATGGAGATCATGTATTGACTTGGAAGGGGATTTTTTGGAAAGTAAAAATTTTGTAACTCAGAAAAGTAAGAGATATGTGTAATAAAGATAGAAGAAGATACCTTTTTTGCTAGAAAACTTTCTTCGACAACACCATATATCCGGGGATGATTCCCCAAAAGATTTATTTGAATGGTTATTACATTTTTTTGAATAGTTAGAGTAGAAAAAATTTAATCAGTATGAGAATACAAAAATTTGAGGGAAAAATTGAAATAGTTTTTAAGGAGTTTAGTAATAAAAGATAATGAAATGTTTACTACTTCTGATTTTCTTATTGAAGTACCGCCTGAATCCCCCAAGGAAAATGATACTCAATGAAGGGGGAAATAAATGGGTGGAAATTAATATGAATAAAATGTACAGATGGTTATATTTTTGTTAGAATTTAGAATTGATCATAGATTATTATTATATAGTTGGACCTTTTGTTTTTTTAAATAGATACAAGTGCTCATTAATGGATAATTTCTTTAATAATACATATCTATTTGTTTTAAAACACTTGTGAGTAAAAATGGAAAGGGGATGGCGCATCTTAGGTACCGATTTTGGAAGTGTTTTGTATATGAAAAAAGAATTTGTGGTTTTTTTGAAGTGATTTAGGCTGAATGAAGTGTAATCTTGATTTAAATAAAAAGTGGAGGTGTAAAAAAATTTGATAAAAACGATGGGTGGGATATGTAATTTGGGAAAAATTTCCTAAGAAGTTTGTTGATGAATTTGTTTTGAAAATCAATGTGATCGATGAAGTGACGAGATCATGAACAATAGGGGAAATCAATTTGAGTTTTGGAACAAGAGAGATGGGGTGATTTTTAAAAAAATTGGTAAAATCGAAACTCATAGGATTTGGGATGATCTTAGTTTAGTGCTTGGTATAAATGAGGTATTTAAATTTGAAATGAAATAAAAATGGTATAGAAACGGTTCTAAAAGACAAAACATTAGAGGGAAAAGTTAGAAACCGATTCAGAAATAACAAAACCTATACTGGGGGATAAAAAAACCCCAAAGTCAAGAATAAACCTTATAAAAAATAAGAATGCAGTATAGGAATGATAAATGATGATAATAATAAGGATCTAATGAGAAAAGGGGATATGAAGTGTGTTATTTCTGATTTTTTTTTTGGAAATATAAAGGATCAAATCAAAAAGGGGAAAAAGATATTGAATTAATTAGAAAAAATGTAGGGGAATTCTTTTGAATAAATGTTGTTATAAGTAATTTAAAATTTTGGATAGGTTGATAGTTGATGGGTTTTTTTCTTAAGTTTTAATTGCCCCTGATTATTTAAATTTAATGTGGGGAAAACCAAACGATTTTTAAAATGTGTAACAGTGCTTCCGATGAAGGTAAATTTTGGACATGTGCAAATGCAATGATGTTTGACATATTTGTGGGGGAGTGAAAAAGATCGAATGTATTTTGGAGAAAATTTTTTTTAAGTCTTTTATATGTGTAAGAACGTAAAAGGAATAGTTTTATGAGTTTAAAAATAAAATTTAAAAGAATTCTTAGGTCTTTAAAGAATCATGAATAAAAATTATAAGTTGAGTGATAATTAAGTATGAGTGAACCCAAATGAATAGAAAAGGGATAATGAGATCCTTAGTAATGTTAAGGTAAGTGGAATTTATTATTATATGGCCCTTTATATTTGATTATAGGGATGGACAGTTATTAAAGGACATGACAAATAAAGAAAGATTGTACGAAACAAAATTTGAAAATATCTAAACCCCCTAAAAATTTAGGGGGGTAAAACGACAGTGGAGATAAATTAAAGTAACTAGTTGGAAACAATTAGGACTTTTGACAACGTTACTTTTTTATCTTAAGACCCATCTAGCGGGGCATAACTTCAAAGAAAAAAAATTTTTAGAGACAGTCTTTTTATTAGTAAACAAATTTTAGAATAAGAAGTTGATTACGATAGTATTTAAGACCCGAGCTTAAAAAAATTAAAGAAAAGTAGTGATTTTAGATCCTTACTGTAAATATCAAAGGGACGAAATCAAGTAAAAAGGAGTTTTAAGGAAATTCATTCCTTTAAAATTTTAGAAATAGTGAATGGAAAAGGGATTTTAAGATGATTGGGGAAATTTCGTACCTTTTCAGTTTTTGAAAATTTTTATGAAAAAAGGTATTAATCCAAACAAATAGATATGATGAAAAAGGAATTTAAAAAAGGGAAAATTTCTGATGGTAGATTATAGAATTTTTTCATATCATAAAGAAAGATGAAGAAAATATCATAAGTACTGATCTACTAGTAATAATAAAGGTTTAAAGTATTTCAAAGTTATTCTGTGGGTGTTTTAATTTCCGACTAAGTCAATCAAGAATCAAACCCATATGAAACCGTATTGGACGTTGTAAATGAGACTTAAAGATTAGAAGGGGAACTATCAAAAATTTTAGAAAAAAGTTAGATTGGAAGGCATCAAAAACGACAGTGCACAATTGTAGTCCTAGAATCGAGAAAAAAATACAGCCCCAATATGGAAACACTTGTGGGGGATCCATCAATAGTATTTTGATATACAAAAAAATTTTGGGAACAATATTTTTGAAGTTAAATGATCAAAAAAAGTTTTTTGAAAAAGGAAGAATGTGATTTTTCGAAAAAAAGATACTTTTCATTAGTTTTGTTATATTTGGGATAAGAGATTTTTTGGGGGATATTTGAAATATTGAATTAAAAAAATTAAAGGAAAAATCATTTTAGGTAACTGTAAACAAAGAAGCTTAAGTCAAAGTACTTCATAAGCAAATTGCAAATTGGTAATCTAACAAAACATGGAAAATCTGAAATTTTCCCAAATTATTGTTGTTAGTCTCTTCTTTGATGTGTCAGTGTATTTTTTGGTCATGTTTTTCTATAAAAATCTCAATAGTTTTTTTTTGTCGATTGTCGTCAAAAGTTTTTTTCATTCCTCGAGTCAAGTCAAGTCAAAATTGAGTTTTTAACCATCTCATTTGAATTCGAGTGAAGAAACGTTAAAATTTTGCCCAAAATTTCTTCTGTTGACCTATGCTAAGCTTTATGAAGAAAAAATAGAAGCTAAGATAGTAGTATATCATTTTTAATAAGATTTGGAGGAAAAAGGATGAGAGGAAAGGGATAAGAAGTAAATGTAAATCCAATGAATAAAAAAAATTAAGAAACAATCAATAAGGAATAATGGAGAATAAACCAATAAGAAAATTTGCAAAATCGTAAAGAAGTTACAAGATAATAATGGATTAAGAGACTACACGAGAAATAAGCCCTGATCATATAAAATAAGGAATGCAAAGAAGGAAATTAAGAGATCGGGCAAAGATTAAATAAGGGAAAAAAAAATGTTAATTAAAAGAATTAAGGAAAATTAATCAATAATTACACAGAAATCTCGTTTGTGATGCTCAGTAAATGGAAGCGGGAGTTAAGGGTATAAATAACCCCAAAAAAACTGGATAAACAGGTTAAATTCAAAAGTTGAGAACGGAATAGGGAAAAATACGACCCGGAAAAGGGCTGACTTAAAAATTTAAATAGAGCAAAGTACTCGATCCTAGTAAGTAAGAATACACAGGTATACATATTTCGGGACGAACTTTTTTTAAGGGGGTAGAATGTAAGCCCCAAAGTTCACTAAGTAACCGTAAGATTAAACTTAGAACCCAAGTTTAGAGAGATCGGGTAAAGGATCCGATCACACCCCCAAATTTAAACTATTGAGAGAATATTAGTAAAAATGACCCCGTAAAATAAAATTTTAAAAAAATAAATATAAAAAGGGGACTAAAAATTTCAAATTTTAGCATTAAAAGGGATTAATACGAAAATGCGAAAAATGTAATGAAATAATAATAAAAAATAGAGAAGATTTATGTATACTAAAAATTTTTGAATGACCAAAATAATATTTTTAAAAAATTCACGGTTCCCACATGTATTTTCGTGTAAATAAAAAACGCGTAATTACCTAAATTAGCCTAAAACTAAGCAAATAATAAGAAAAAAACAAAAAAATTATAGAAAAAATCAGAAAAATCAAAAGAGGGGGAAAACTGCAACAAATAAGGTGTGGTCACAAGAAAAAAAAATAAACCCTAGAATTTTCAAAAAAAAGGCCAAAAAAAATGAATTTTTGCAAAATCACATCAAATTAATGCACGTTTAATTTTTAAAATTTTCTAAAATAGGGGAAAAAAATTCTAGAAATCCTTGGTCAGTTTATGATTTTAGAAAAAACAAAAAACCGAAAAAATCGAGAGAAAACCAAAAAAAAAAAAAAAAAAAACTGGCGTTAGGGATTTTAAAAGGAACCCACACCAACGAGGACTGGGATGGGCAGCCACCACCACCACAGGGGGTGGCAGCGCCCCAGGCCGGGCCGACAAGGGCCACGAGGCCCCCGGTGGCCAGAGCCACCCAAACAGTGAGTCCCAAATTTTGCCCCCATTCTTTTTGAAATTTTGTAAAATAGTAAATATAAAAAAAAAAATTATGAATTTTTTTATTCGAGATATTTTTTTATGTATTTGTAGGAAAAATATTAATTAGAGAAAACATGTCCCTAATAAAAAGGGGCCTTAAAAAATCAGCAAAACCGAGCACATTTCGGTTTAGAAATAAAAGACCTTAGAATGAGTTTTGAAGCTCAATTTTTTTCTGTAGGATTTCTCATTTATATAGAACATGCTATGAAGCCATTTTTTTAAATTTAATTTTTTGAAATTTTTAAAATTTTTTTTTTAGCCCCAAAAAAGATGGAAAAATTGAGAATTGGGAGTTAAAAGGGGGATTAGGATATTAATTACGATTTAGATAAAATTAGATGTTTAGGGGTGTTAATCTCTGATGGGAAACCTGATCCAGTGTATGGATGTTTAAGTTAAGTAATGAATGTGTTTTTGGGGTAATGAGAAAATTAGGAATATGTAGAATTAAAAAAATTTAAAAAATATGGAAAAAAATTTGGTTTAATTAAAATAAATAATGAAAATCAAACATAACAAATCGAAACAAAAATTTAATTTTTTGGGAATTAAATTTAAAAAAGAAAAAAATTTTTACAACATGGTAAATTCGGTAACTAATACGGATTTAAGTGACTGGATGGGAAAAAAATACTACTAGGGGTGTAATCGTATTTGGGTATCTGGAAATAAAGTGGTTTAGTTTCACATTATGATTGAAAAAAATTTATTTGAATCCGGGTACAAAAAAAGTACCTAGAAATCAAAGTAGAATCTAATTTAGAAATCGAAGCGAACCCCAACCTAAACCCAAACCCAAAATAATTAAAAAGACTTAATACCAGATAATTAGGCTATTAAACCTTAACAAAACCTAACATAAGCGTTATAGGATAAATGAATTTTAAAATTAATGAAATACTAAAAAACCCCGTTTGTTACAGGGGTGATCGGCATGGGCCCGAGCAATGGACCCGAGTGAATGACGAGGGGTCGGGGGAAGTTGGGGTTAAAACGATGCTTATTTTTTGGGGCTTAAATTTTTTTGGTTGTGCTTGTTAGATAGGAATGTGTGCATTGCTTGATTATGGGTGCTGCTATGATTTTTTTTTGTTGCTTGGCCAAATTTTTTTGACTTGTATGAAAGGATTTATCACCCTAAAATGGGTGTAAGCCCCAAAGCCAAGTCAAGTAACCGTAGGATTGAACTTAGAACCCAAGGTTTAGGGCGATCGGTTAAAGGATCCGATCAAACCCAAATTAGAAACTATTGAGAGGAATATTAGTAAAAATGATCCTGTAAACTTAAATTTAAGAAAGTAAGTAGTAAAATAGGAGACTATAAAATTTTCAAATTTTAAGCATAATAACTGCTAATTACCGAAAAGGCGAAAAGTGTCATGAAATAACTAAGAAATTACTAGAGATAAATTATATGTGTACTAAAAATTTTAGAATGACCAAAATAATATTTAGGAATGTTCACGTGTACCCTACATGTATTTACGTGTAGATAAAAATACGCGTAATTGCTAAAATAGACCGAAAATTAAGTAAATAATTAAAGAAAAATACAAAATAATTATAAAAAATCAGAAAAAAATCAGAAGGAGAGGTCTGCAACTGGATCAGGTCGTGACTGGAAAAAAAAAATTGGCCAATAAATATGTGCCAAACTAAAAGCTAAAATCAAGGAAATGGGCAAAAATCACATCAAATTAATGCACATTAATTACTATGTTTGTCTATAAATAGGAAAAAATTCCAAGAAGACATTGGACAGTTTGTAATCTGAGAAAAATAGAAACACAAGAAAAATCGAGAGAAATTCCAGAAAAAAAAAAAAAAAAAAAAAAGAAAACTGTGCAGATTAGCAAGGTAAACTGGAACCACCACCCACACCACCTGGGACCGAACCACCACCACCACCCTACCCTAGGACCAGCGTCTGGACCGGCCGACAGCCTTGGACGGTTTTGGACAGCCAGAAATCCTTGAACCGGTTAGTCATTTACTCATCCCGATTTTTATATAATTTTGTAAAATTAGTTATTTTGCCCAGAAAATTATGAAACTTGTTATTCTGAGGTTTTATTGTATGTATATTTAGGGAAAAATATGATTTAGTTTAATTATGTCTGGAAATATAGGGTTCTTAAGAAATTGTTCAAAACCGAGCATGATTAAACCGGAAATTAAATAGGCTTAGGGATGTAGTTTGGGGCTCAAAATTTTTCTGTAGAACTCTCATATGATTTAGAACAGTGCTATGAAGCCTTTTTTTTAAATTAATTTTCGAAAATTTTAAGTTAATTTTTAGCCCTAAAATGATGGTAAAATTGGGTGATTGGATTAATTAGGTAATTAGAATGTTAATTACTGATTTGGATCTTGATTAGATGATTAAGGAAGTTAATCTCTGCAGTGGAACCCTAATCCTAGCTTTTAGGTACTAATTATGGTTAAATAGGGAAATTAAGGTAAAGAATATGAGAAATTAGGAATATGTGAAAATATAAATTACTAAATTTAAAAAAAAAATAAAGTTATTTAGATAATATTATAATTGAAATCAGAAAAATAATAAATCGGAATTAATATTTAATTTAAGTAAATATCTTAAAATGTAGATTTTTACACCTCGGGAATAAATCCGATATCCCAATTAGGGTTAGTGTGTACCGAATAGTTAAAATACCAAAATTACGACCCAATAGGATATTTGAATACCCGAGCATAAGGTGATTAATGTCACATTGGATTCGAGCCTAATTACGACCTAGGAATTGAAACTAGAATCTAGTTTAGGAACCGAACCCCGAAATAAAATACAACGAATTATTAGTACGTTGTAGGTATACATAGGAAAATGAGTTACATTATAAATTAGAATAAGAATCCATAAAAATAAGTACTAAAAAGACCTCTTTGCATTATAGGACACCCAAAGAAACAAATCAGCTCGCAATTTGAGGATCGAGCGACCGAGTAAATTCAGGTAAGTTGGGTTATTACTTATTGTAATAGAGTACTAGTTTTGTAGTGCTCGGAGACTTAGGCTTGTATATGCTTGTGATTGTAAGTAGTTTGTGCATGTGTGATGTATCAGAATTCGTGCTGGAATTTGTGCTGTGAGTGATTTTGTGACTGATTGAATTATTGTGGTCTTGTTTGAACACCCTAACCGGAATTTAATCTTAGTCGACCGTAATAACCGAAAACGTCATGCATTGCAACCCGTTAGGGGATCATAGGACTCTCCAACCAAATACCGACCCCTTCGAAAGGGATAGCGCAGGATTGCAAAATGGTCCCTTCTTCATCCTCAGTCGAACTAAGTGACAGGAGAGGAGGTCGCGGCGGGGGTGAAGTCAATGGTTCGAGGTAGTCGTGGGAGGAGCGAGGTCTCCATTGCACAAGCCTGGGTTTGGTTGTGAGCTGCTGCATAACATGGAACTCCTCAACCCGGATCGGAGCGGGTGAAATTTCTCTGATTTCACAACTGACCGGACTACGTTGTGCGATGACACTTGATTGTTGCATTGCATGAAATAATTGTTTGATAATCCTGTTTGTGCTTGTATGCATTCATGAGTCTCCAATTCAACTTACTGAGCTGTAGTTGCTCATACCCTTATAGATCCTTTTGCAGGTTCTGATTTGTAATCTCTCCAAGTACCATGCCGCCCTACAATTATCCAGAGATTAGTCTTTTGACGCCAGGGGTGTGAGGATCAAGTTATTTAGCTTAATGTGTAACCAGACTGACCTTGTAGTTAAAGGATGAAGACTGTTAGTTATTCTGTAAATTAGTAAACTGTAGTTATTATGTAAATCTTCCTGGGAATCTCTGTGGACTTACTTATATGATTATCTATGTTTAATAGTAATTTGAGTTACTCATCATATTTGTAGTATAATCATTAATCGAACTGTTTACTTCAAAGCGAGTGGTCGTCGACGCCTTGTGTAGATTATCTCTATGGTAGGAACTGTGAGGCCAGTTTCTATCATAGAGTGGTTTACACGGCGGGACTGTTGCGACCTCGCGACTTCAGGGCGTAACACTGGACTTAATTAAATATCCGACCAGTATCATAATCGGACAATGCATGGCAATCCGTTAGGGGAACTTAGGACTTTCCGGCCAAATATCGACCCCTTCGGAAGAGATAGCGCAGGATTGCAAAATGGTCCCTTCTTCATCTTCAGTCGAACTAAGTGACAAGAGAGGAGGTCGCGGCTGAGGGTGAAGACAGTGGTTCGAAGGTAGTCACGGGAGGAGCAAGGTCTCCATTACACAAGCCTGGGTTTGGTCGTGAGCTGTTGCATTAACGGCAACTCCTCAACCCGGATTAGAGCGGGCGTAATTTCTCTAATTTCACAACGGGCCAGACAACGTCGTGCGATGGCATTTGCTTGCACATGCATTGCACCTAATAAGTGATTGAAAACCTTGTTGTGTGTATGGTATAGTTTTAAGTCCTCTGTCCTAACTTACGGAGCTGTGGTTGCTCACATCCCTATAGACGTCATACAGGTGCTGGCTAAGAAGCGGCAAAAACTACTCTGAAGCTAGCAACTGCTGGATCCTGGGGAGTGAGGAAAAACATTGAAGATCAACACATATGTTATTACTTTTCATTGCTGACACATCCCTATAGACGTCGTGCAGGTGCTGGCTAAGAAGCGGCAACAACTACTCTGAAGCTAGCAACTGCTGAATCTTGGGGAGTGAGGAAAAACATTGAAAATCAATACATATGTTATTACTTTTCATTGCTGACACAACCTATAGACGTCGTGCAGGTACTGGCTAAGAAGCGGCAACAACACTCTGAAGCTAGCAACTGCTGGATCCTGGGGAGTGAGGAAAAACATTGAAGAATCAAAACATATGTTATTACTTTTCATTGCTGAATAATGTAATAACTGAATTATAGTGATTATATATAACTTTTATCACTTTCTTAGGTAAATGATTTATTGAAATTACAAACTGTTTACTTTAAAGCGGGTTAGTCGTGAACGCCTTGTGTAGATTAGGTCTAAGATAGCGGTTGTAAGGCCAACTTCTATCTTAGGATGGTTTACACGGCGGGGCTGTTTACAATTCTGTCGCTTCGGGACATGACGTCCTTAGCTTGACTGCAGGTCAACGATCCAGTAGCTATCAATGGTAATAGTGGTTTTTTGTCAAGTTAGGCTTCGAGCCTCCATGGACCTTTCGAAACCTTAATGGGCGTTCGTAGCTTACTAAGAATCTAGTAGGCCCACAGCCAAAGAACATGACTAAAGTATTCGTTGGAGTTTTTCTTTGATACAGCTACTTCAATGCTTAACTCAATCATAAGTAATGATATAGAAGTGTGTAAGCTTAGCTCAGGAGGAGTATTAGAATCCAAACCTCATGTGGTTGGAAGGAAGTCGTATTATCGGTAGACTTGGTTAATTGGTAGTTATCCTTGAGTATGGATTGCTAATCCCCGAGAATGAATCAATCATGATCTCCTGAGATGGTAGACTATAATTGCTTTAGTTGTCTTTAGCTATGCAGGGGTCTTTTCCCTTATTAATGTAGACAATATTTTATCATATCTCATCCATCATATGATTTAGCTAAAGGGCACGTGGACCTAAATATAGCTTCGGGAATGGGGGCTTAGCTTAGCCATGTGGATTACCTAAAATATACCAGGTTGTGCTATTATGTCTAGATCCAAAATTTGCAATCAACAATTATATATATTTAATCAAATAATATAATAAAAATTACAAAATAAAATGATAGAAAAATAACCCTAAAGGGCTAACTAAACATCCTAAGGAGAGGTGAGTCATAACTCACCATGCTAAAGATATAGCTCTTGCCTACAAAGCCTATGGAGCTCTTTTTTTTTTTTTTTTGCTATTTTCTCTTTTTTAATTGCTTATTATTTTTATTGTATTATTTATTATTTATTAATTATTGTAGACCTATTAAGGCTGACATGTATTGTCTTACTAGAATGACAAATAGTTTTAAAATATAAAATATGTATGTAAAGTGAAATTTATATTTGAATGTACTTTGTGAATAAAATCCATTTTTCTTTTATAAAAGAAAATGTATTCCTAAAGCATGAGCTTGACATGGTATGTCTTACATCCCTATGTAACAAGTTCTTAAGTTTTTTTATCTATACTGGATTAGCATTCATTATGATTGAGTGCATCTATACTTGAGATTTCAAGATATTCTTCAGAAACTCTACCATATTGATGTTTGAGTCAACATGAAACATTAAACTCGAAATTGACTAGAATTAAGTAATCTAATTTGATTTCAATTAAGCTGAAACTCACTTAACGCAACATTTATTCTTTAACGAAAAGCATATTCTCTTGAATTGAATTATAATTAACCTGAATTTATTTTAACTTTGATTAGCAATATAAGCTCACGGTTGAAAGGGATTTCAAAAATCAACATTCTCGGCGTACCTTTAGCCGTGTCTTTGGTGCTCCACTTGTGTTACGTCCAGTAGTACAGAACATCATTTTGCCTCCTTATAAACAGTGAAGACATTATTTGTGGAATTCGGTACAAGTGGTCGTCTGGTTCTTGCATGTCAATTCTAATATTTTAACAATCAACGTTGGACAACTTCATCAGTACGCTTCTCTAGTTACCAAGATGCCTCGTTACGCAAAATTTAACTTCTTTTTCTTTTGGTAACACAAAAAAAATCAATACTTGGTCAATGGTGACAACTTGAGATGCATTACTTTTAAAAAATATTTAAGAATTAATATATATTTGTTATTTATTTTTGTTGGAAATTTTTTCACAAGAGCAAATAAAATAATCAATGATTTTTTCATGACTATTCATCATCATGTTTTTCGTGTATAAAAAAAAATAGCGGCAAGAAAGCTCTATGAAAAAAATGTTGACTTAACTCGATGTTGTCTACAGATAAATTAGAATACAGATGTGAGTTAAGTAAATTAATCAATGGGCTCTTGAGTGGACTTATTACTTATATGCCTTTAGCCATTATCCGCTCCGTACTTAGCTACCTAATGTTCATCGGGTAGATATAATAGGTTTCCATATCGAAAGCTTACTAGATCAAGAAACTATTCACTAGTATCACATTCCATGTACATATACGTATGGTGTAAGATATTAATAAAAAAACTTGATATATAAAGTATATAGACGTGATGTTTATTTTGAAAACTAATAATTCCACTATCAGGTGTGTGTACTACGGGCAGATTCCCTTACTCGAACCCGTGCGATACTTAGTGTTCTTGACCGCACTAAGGAAGGTGAAGTCAACTTGTAACAACTTATAATGTTTAGAGAGAGAAAATATAAAGAGAGAAACTCTGATATAAATAGTATTAACTCAAAATAACTTGATAATACAACCGAGGGATTTCCACTATATATATACAAGAGGCCTCTTAAGATGGAGGGCTAAGATCAATTTATCTAACGATTACAAATAAATCCCACCTACCTTTACATTAAATGCATTTACCTACCTTACCTATTCTAGAACCTTTTAGATCTTCTAAAATATTTTGAATTATCTCTTCTTGGGCTTGAACGAACCTTATGATTTTGGGTCCTTCAAAATTGGCTCGTGACATTTTCCTCCACTCATTCTGGCAACATCCTCGTCATATTATGGAACTTTTGAATTTGTTTGGAAACTGCCATAGAGCTTCAACGAATTCCCAACTAGCTTTCCTTTCTAAATAAACATATACTCGTGCCTAGGGGGAATGACCTCGTCTTCTTACATATCTATCCGCAATGATTTCTCCAACTTTTTTTTCGTATGATTTTCGAACTCCGACTAGAGCCCTTTGTGATATTGTTCTACTAGGGTCATTTTCATCCTTATGATATGGCTTAAGCATACTAACATGAAATACTGGATGGAATTTTAATCTTGGAGGTAACTCTAACTTATAAGATACTTCTCCCACTTATTTCATGATGAGAAATGGTCCTTCATAACGCCTCATTAGTCTTTTGTGCAATTGGCCCTTGGTCTGCTGGATAGGTGTAACTTCACAAGTACTTGATCCCTACTTAATGCTCTAATTGGCTGACGCTTCTTATCTGAAACTTTCTTCATTCTCTTAATAGCCTTGTCTAAGTAAGTTTGAGCTAAGTCTTGGCTCTCTTGCTACTCTTTTGCAAATTTATATGTCGGGGGACTAGACCCCGTATATCCTGTAGTTACCGTATTGGGAGTTAACCGCTGTCTCCCTATGACAATCTCAAATGGACTATGCTCTGTTGATTCATTCTTTTGTAGATTGAAAGAAAACTTATCACATCCAATAGCTTAGACCAATCTCACTGACTTGCACTTACAAAGTGCCTCAATTAAAGCTCCATTAATGCATTCACCCTTTTCATCTGTCCATCCATCTGTAGATGAAGACTAATAGAAAAGTTTAGCATAAAACCAAAAATCTTGAAAAGCTTCATCCAAATTTCCCATGAAACGACCCCTCCCCAAACACTTAAATATTCGGGAAACCCCCAAAACTTCTATATGCTTTGGAAAAACT
>JAMXBC010000565.1:0-18141 GCA_024138005.1 Lumnitzera racemosa
AATTTTTTTTTTTCCTTTTTGTTAGGGTATATAAGGAAGACTTCTTTGATAAACCCATACCAAACTTTTGTAACAATTATTAATAATGATGAAAACAAAGTCCCCTCTATTATCAATTTTATTGATTTAGATGTTGTGGAAAAATGATTGCTGACATATTTAAAAATTGATAAAGAACAAAAGGTGTTTTGATCATAGATGCATAAAGAAAGTCCAAGTGATCTAGTAAAACTCATCTACTATAATAAGAAATAATTTGCTCATACTAAAAAGTCACATGCTAAGGTCCCCAACAATCATATGTAGTAACTTAAAGCATGAAAACCCAAAACTTGACTACATGAAAAGGTAAATGATAGAATTTAGCTTCTTGATAATATTACACATGAGATTCTTAAAATCAAGTTCTTACAAACATCTAAATGTTGTAACTTTAAGACAAAGGTAAGTCTTAGCCTATTGCAAAAGAGCATCAATTGTTTTATTAAATGAATCAATAATAAAAAGACATAAGACTAGCTAAAGAATCAAACTAAAACAGTGATAAAATTCAACTCCAACTAAAAAGATAAAGTTCAAATTTTACCTGAGCTATTGCAAAAACCTTGCTGAAATTTAGTCCTAAATATATATGAATCAGAAAAAAATAAAAAAATCGCTTTCAAGGTTGGTGCAGAACAACCTTATTTACTAACAAAAGTTTATGCGTAAACTTGGGCACATAAAACACATTATGCAATGTTAGGTGGTGAATTGACATGGTGAACCAATTGATTCGTAAAATGTTGTCTCCTTTAAAGTAATTGATAAGCTCTTAATACTTAATTTTCTATAGTGATTTTTAATAATTTTTCCTTGAAATTTGAGTTTATTTTAAGAAAAATACTTGATTGATAAAAATCTCTTCTTCATTTTTTAGATTTTAACATAATATTTAAAAGGGAAAAAAAAACTAAAACAAGTTTCACTCAAAGTGGAGTTAAAATGAAGAATTATAAAGTTTTAAATAAAATGACATCAGCCCAAACGACATGACTATATTAATTAAAGGAAGAATTTGAATAGAAAGCAGAATAAACAACAAGTTACACAACCCGGGATGACACAACTAAAAGACACGACCATGTCAATTTTAAAATAAGGAATTAAATAGAAAAGTGGAATAAACAGCAAGTTACATGACTATCAGACCATGTCCTAAGTCATGTCTATTGAAGATTTGGTGAAATTTAAAAAGATTTGTTAAATTATGGCATAACAATGAGTGACACGATAGTATCACTAAGCTGTGTCATTTCCCAAAATGTGTAAAAATTTGTATTCCGTATAAAGGGTTTTTAGAGATTCTTGTCACATTCTTTTAAATGACATTTTGAGAGACTCAAAGGTCTAAATATTAAGGAGTGGGCCCCTTGAATATTCAAGATTATTATTAATTTTGTAGCTTTTTTTTTTTTGGTTTCTTCCCTTTATATTTTATTCAAGATTATTACTTTATCATGAAATAGTAGAATCTATTGTATCTAAGTTTTGTGGGAAACCCAAAATTATTATGTCACATTAGTTTTTCTTTGATCTAATGAAGATCTTTAATCTTCTTGGTTCAAACTATGTCCGATTGTTTTAAATTAAAATTTTCTAAGTGTTAGTCTAAAAATCTAATATTGTGTAAGCATAATAGAGAGATTTTTATATAATTAGATTTAGGCATATTTAATGAAGATTGTTGCAAGTTTTAGGGATAAATTGAAAAGTTTTTTTAGATCTTAATTAAATTTATTAAAAACCCCACTGTTCTTTAAATGCAATCTTTAATATGCTATTGATAAAGATCTAAAATTAGAATTAATAGACTTAAAAAAGTTATTAACTTTAATAGAATACCTCCTAGTGAAAAAATTTAAAGATTGAATTAGATAATCTTTAGTAAAGTTATATGTGTATTTATAAAGGAAAAAAGATTTAGGTAATATAATTTGATTTAAATTTTCCCAAATTTTAATCGCTTTTCTTATTTCTTTGTTGAGTCTTGGTTAATTGTTAATTAGTTTTTAGCAATAATTTAGTTTAATTCCTTTAAGTTTCTTAATTTAATTTTATCGTTTGATAATAAAAAAGAAATATATTAATAACATAGTCTTTGCGGGAATGACATTCATT
Organism: Lumnitzera racemosa; assembly: GCA_024138005.1. Lineage (NCBI taxonomy): Eukaryota > Viridiplantae > Streptophyta > Magnoliopsida > Myrtales > Combretaceae > Lumnitzera > Lumnitzera racemosa. The sequence continues at coordinate 2,161 of JAMXBC010000565.1, forward strand.
TTTTAAATTTATACTACTATAGGATAGGTATCTTACTTGATACCAATAATCTAATAGATGTGTGTTTATGTGTAGTTGAAACCCTTTGTGCAAAAGTTAAAGGAAAGGCATCATATGGTCAATTGCACTATGTTGACAACCCATGTAAAAAAGGGTATTATTCACAGCTGTTAAAGCAACAATAATAGAAAATGCATAGTTTACAATTCATTTACATTCAAAATTGCTACATCAGTCTAAATCTACACCATAAACTCATCATCTCATGAAAAAGTTCTTGCATAAATTGCTTATCAAAGGTTTTTTTTAGTAGCAATAGATATACTCTCAATGGGTTTCTCAAAAGAGTCTCAAAAGAAGTATTATTCGATTGAATACAACACATGAGACTGAACTGTTACCTACCTTAGAAACTACTTTCTTCTCTTTGTACCAGTTAGGGTACCTAAAAGGCTAGAAAACAAGTTCAACTAAGTTCCTTTTCCCTCACGATGTCTATAAACAAGGCCTTTCTTAATTCTTTTCTTTATATAGACTCCCTTCTCTATTTGAAAAAAAGGTTACCACATCAAGACTTTTAGACACCTACCTCTGTTTTGCCACTTGTTAACTAAGTACTAAGCCCTATTAATTGAGGATAAAGGTTTCCCCATGGAGACGATTTGGTAGAAACAGCTCATGGGCTTTCACTTAGGCCCTTAAAAAATTACATTACTTCAAATTGACTCATACCAATGATTCTTTCTTTAAATATACATTATAATAATCCATCTAACCAAATCCACAATTAAGAAAACTATAACAATTCATGAAGCTCATCCAAACATTTTAAAGGGAACTTATTGTAATAGATACTTACAGACTAATTTCCTTACCTAACGTTACTAATTTCATGCTAAAGTTGAAAAAATTAATGAACCACTAGTAATACCATATTGTTCTTTCACTTCCTTCTATAGTTGACATGCAATCGAGTGTATAAAACATTTTGCCTAACTCACTAATCATTAATTTTTGTAGCCAAACATTTGGCCATGTAAACAACCAAATCTACTTATTAATTCATTTAGATAAATTCCAAAAGTCTTGCGATAGTTGTTTACAAACCATATTTCATTTTGGGCTCCAAGCCTAATTTCATTGATTACCCATGGAAGATAATTGTTTCTATTGAAAATTATGTTTCCTATCATCATATAAGGGATAATTCAAACCAGACAAGTAAAAACGAATCGCTAATAACTATTCTAAATAGTTATTCATGTCGAGCAATTGAAAACCCATGCAATTCAATGCAATCAATAGAAATACAAATTGGAAATCAAAAGATTTAGCAAAACTAACTCTAATACAATCAAGTTTTGCTTGTGTTGATTTTGACATACGCCACGGAGAATTGAAGATATAAAGGGAAATTAAGTATGCAAAAGAAGTAAAAATGACTTTTTAATTCTATTTAGTCTGTTTATGTATAGTACAAAACTATTATACTGTACAGCTAAATAAACTCTATAGTTTGATTTCAACAAATGAATAGGATAAGTGTTACATACATATGTATTGAGATTGGAAACAATTCAGTTGTAAATTCGCCAAACTTAAAAAAAAAAATTTGGGTCCAAATTTCAATTCACATTCAAACAATTTATCGCTAATTAATCGTGGGTTTACTTGTAAACTCGCTAATAATTGTTTTTTCAACAAGGTATAAAATCCTAGGGTTTTTTACAAAGGGTCTTTGTATCAATGTTATAATCTTTTTGAAATTGCAATGTATTTTGATCTTGACTTGTGAATATTATTCACTTTTGTCTCTCTTTCCCAATATACTTGAACTGGACTAGTCAATGGAACGAAAAAACTTCCACCCCCCAACTACATGCATCGTGTGAGATTAATTACCTAATATCCTAGATAAGAGAGTAGGTTAGGAAAAGAGAAGAAGAAGAAGATGTGAACCTGTACGAGTGTGAAATAGCGGTCATGACAAAGAGACAGGGGAAGGAGGCTGTAGCCTTCGGTTCGTTCTTAGTCAGGGTGAGTTTACGTTTATAAATAATTGATCTGTGGTTTTTTATTTTTTTACAATTAAGTGAACGATATTTAACTCTCCGTCCTTTGACCTTTATATTTACCGTTAAAGTAACCCTTGCTCCTCACGTCCCTTACTTAAAAACAATAAAAAAGGGGTCTTTTGGATTTGGCCACCTTCTCTCTGGACGATCATTTGCCTTTTAGACTTTCCATGGAAGACCCAATGCAAAAAAACCCTAGAAAATACTATATCCCAAAAGTGTTAAGTGTCCTAAAACCCCTTGAAATAAGCCTCAAGGACACGAGCCAGATAATTGGGAAATTTTTAAATTATGAGCTCCCCAAGAATAATAGATTTACTCTAATTGGTCAAAAGCAAGCCTCATAATTATGAGCTTCTCCATAGAAAAATATGATTTTACTCTAATTGGTCAAAAAGCAAGCCTCATACCCTACTCGGCTGAGTCCAACCAGCTGATGCCGTTCTCTCAAAAGATCCACTTTTCTCAAACGTCTCCAACCCTCAAACTCCAGTTGAAACCCTAACGAAATCCTAAGACAGCCACAGCCTAAGATCCTTCCTAACTGGGCTTGTCTCGACTCACTCCATCTCCCAAGTTCCCGAGTCAATTGAGTCGAAGGTGTTTTTGAAGCGTAGATTGATAGAGAAAATAATCAAGAACTAGTGAAATTGTTTAAAGGGAGCCTACAAAAGACGAGGACGATTAGTGCAATTACCTATATTTTTTTTAGCTTGAAAGACGAAGTGGGTTGGTGCAATTTACTGAGTCGTCTTGAAAACAAAGTCATGGTATGGTTTTGATAGAGACTTTGGCCCTTACTCCTAATATCAAATTTTTTTTTGGGGTATCGGGACACGGGGGAAGTAAGAAAGCCCGGGGCAAGTTTTGATCGATGAAAGGGGAAAAAATGATTCAAAAACCGTGTGTGTTTTTTTTTTTTTTTTACTGTCTTTTTGGGTAAGCATGTGAGAACACGGGGTAAAAGCAAAAGATGGAGTTTAAAAAGGACGGTCCATTTATTTTCGTAGAACAATAAGATCACGGATCATGTATTTTTAATTAAAAAAATAATAATAATAAACTAGTTCGATTCTATTCACACTATGACGTAAATAAACTGAATTTTTTAATTCATTTCGTCTGTGGTTGTTTTTTTTTTTTTTTTTTTTTTTTTTTCAGTCCTATGCATAACCTGTCATATGTTAACACCTCCGAAAACACTAGGGGAGGCTTAGGGGAAAGATGTTGACTGTCATTGCTTAAACAAAAATATTGCAATTATTTCGGCTTACCCCCCCAAATTGAATATAGCCTGCAGGAAATAAACAACGTACAAATTGAATCATGTAAAAAATAAGCATTTACGTAAAAACGAAATTTCAACACCTAGTCCTTGCCTTTATTATCGGGGCCCATATAAAAAAACACTACTAGTACAAATTCGCATTTCCTCTTCAAGACTTCCTTCCCCCTTTACTCTTTGGGGGAGAAATAATTTTTGTTCAGGGACTGGCATGGACCGGGGGGAAAGTTACATTGGCAGAAGTTCCGCCAAGTTTTCCTGCTTTTGCTGCTCTTCTTCGTCCTCCATAAATCCCTCGTATATCGAGACGGCCATGCTTCTTCCCCCTGCCTCCCCCTCGGGGGGATCTATCATTTAGCAGCTCAGCTGCAATTTGAAGAAGAAAGCCAGCCCGAATTCCTTCATTTTCCCCCAATCCCTATACAGATATATTAGTGGGAAGTAAATGAGCATTGTACTTTATCAGAGTACATAAATTGAAGAACTTGAATACCCCATCTTTCGTGATTCCAGAACCCTCTATCTGTCCATATGAAGGACAACTAGACAGTCTAATAATCCTCAACACGATTTGGCCGGGATTGGGTATAAGCTGGACGCCTTTTCCCTAATAAATCCTGAAAGTTTAAAGCAAGCAAAAGAATTACCATTTTTGAGACGCATTGGGAGATGGATATAGCACTTTTGCCCTGACTGAGATTGGCATGACTGACAAAACCCTTCAGTTTCTGGAGCAAAGAAGAGAAGAATAGGGGCCACCATGGCGCTTAGGGCTGGGACGCTTTTAAACACACAACCGCTTGTCTTGAATGCTTTTAGAAGCAACTCCCAGCAGCTGCAAACCCAAAAGGCAATCCAAATCAATAAAAAAGTGGAATCCTATTCGTTTGTACATTGACATTTTTGCAAAGGGACATATCATATTTTCATGAAACAAAAAAAAAAAAAAAAAAAAAAAAATCCTATATTTTGTAATCAACTCTCTTCCCTCCAACCCACCCCACCCCACCCCACCGCAACACACAAAAATGCGGGCAAATACTCCCATCCAATGCAAAAAGGCTTTATCAGTTATGTAATTTAGGAACAAAAGTTGGTTCGGATACTATAGCATACCCCAGTTATTGAAATTGGAAACAAAATTTGGGTTTGGATACTATGCAGACCATTCCCGGTGGATATAAGACTGAATATTTTGTTGTATAACAAAAGTCAAAACCATGCGATATTGGAAAACGTCCTAATTGAATTGCAGATGAGGTAATGCTCACGGAAAGAGTATGGAATAATACCATTTGATAAAAAGCGCTGGAATCTGCTGAGTCCAGAAGCTTGTCACCGTAGGCACTGACAATATCAAAGATCCCATAAGGGATGTTTTACACAATGCACTTCGGGGGTTTTTCATTGCCTTTTAAACCAAAACAACATCACGTTTTTTTCCCTGACCAAAAATTCTCCATTCACTATTATAATCAAGGAGTTCTCTGCCCAAATGAATACCCAAAGTATAAAAAAATAAGGACTTAAAAAAGGGGGAACATGAGATCTGAGTGATACAAGGCAAATCGCCTCGCATTGTTCAGTGTTCGAAACCCCTCACCCAAATTTTTTTGTTCCCTTTTTCCCTCAATCAAGCTCTGTAATGTCGAAAGAAAATTGAATAAACTCCAAATACATGGGGTAAAATAAACGATTCCTATTATTGCCCTGGAACAAGTACATCCGACGTACCTGGATATTCATCTTCTGGGTCTGGAATCATAGTGGATTCCAGAAAGAATATAATCCACGGATGCGTCTGCCCCGGAAACCGGTAAGGACCTTTTTTCGTCGCGTACTTCGGGATCAGACTGTTTTCCCTGGTCGGAGCCGTCATTTTGCCCTTGCTTTTGGGCCTCTTATTTTTGAAGGAAGAGCATTGGTCGAGAGATCTAATGCCATGCTTTGTGAAACCCGGAAAGATTGGGGGAGAAGACGGAGTTTGATTCAGAAGTGAGAAAACGTTGGAGAATTTAGAAAGTAAAATACTTAGATAAGCATTTGTGATGAAAATTCAAATTTAAAATGCAAAATTAATAGACGTTAGGAGTGGTAAATGCAACGGTTATGGGGCCCCGAGTCATGTGAGCTTGGACAAAAAGTTACCGGTGTTTTTTTGGGTCGGTTTTTCCAAACATATGAATCATTTTAAAGAATGAATGTCTGCACGAGGATCAAACTGAAATTCAGTACGACAAAATGGTTTGATACTTCAATTCTAATTATTGCTCCCCCCCAAAAAAAAAAAAAAAAAAATCTGTTTTATTCATTTGTGCGATGTGTTCTTTTTCATTTCTTTTTCTCTTAAAGGAAAAAAAAATTGCTTGTATAATTTTTCTAGATATAAAAACAAGCCTTCCATTTTATTCGCTTGGATTTCAAATTCTCTAGTAAAGTAATTTCAAAACTGAAATATTTAGATGAAAAGCAACGTCTTGATTCCAAAAGCCAAAATCCTGTACAAATTATACAATTTAGACTGATTAGTTGTGTAACAAGTTTATAAAATTTTATTCAAAATACTTGTTAACAATTAAAACCTTTTCTTTTTAATTAATAACTGAAATCAAAGCGTTTTTATGTCGGGATGTTTAATTCAAAAAAATATGGTAATTGCAAATGAGACTTTTTCATTATTTGAAAAATAAAGGAAATATGATTGTTAGTGTGTTATTAAACTCGACATATAAGGCTTATGATAAGTGAAGTAAGTTTTTTTTCGGAAGAAGTGATAGTTAGATAGGGTTGGAAAGGGAAAGTGGATAGCACGGGTGAAAGGGGTAAAGATGTCTATGTTAGAGAGACATAGGGTTCCATAATTGACAATTTTGTTTTGTACATGGACATAATATTAACCCTGGCCATGAAGACTGTGATTTAATATATTAACTAGTGGTGCATGAATCTAAGCATGATAAAGCAATCTCAATTATGAGGAATACAGGCAACTAATGCCTTACCTTTGTTCCGTCAACCGTGAAGATCAGTTGGTCTGGCCATATCAACATAAATGGACTTTCTCTGTTAAATCTGTGTGGATCGGGATGTTGGAATTTGGGTTGCGGATGTGTCAAACTTGGCAATACAGACGTCAGGGGTTGCGGCTTTCGAATTATGAATGGCATAAGGGTTTTTAAGTTAGCTTTAGGGACGTGAGGCTTTTGGGAAATTTTTTTGGATCGGGGTGAATTGAGTTGGGTTCACTATCGGGTTTTCGATTTGATTAGATGTCTTTGAAATTCCGATTTAGCTTTGCTATTGGATTTCTGATTTTGGGTTTAGACGCTTTGGGAAATTTGACGTTTTGCTTTGCAATTGGATTTTCCCTTTTGGATTAAAAGTCTGCATAAAAAATTTATGAATTGGAACGTCAGAGGGTTTGCGGAAATTTGGATTTCTTAAGTAATTAGAAGTTGTTGTCAGGGGGTTTGCATTGTAGGAAAAAAAGAAAAAACTAATTCTTTCATTAAATCCTTATTTATAAATTAAAGACGAAATTTTTCACAAAAAGATACAAAAAATTCAATAAAATTCTTTAAAAAATTAAACCTTAATTCATAAAACTCTACTTAATTCGAACTTTTTAAATTTTTTAATCCCGATCCGATCCAATTTGGTTTTCTCCAAAAGTCCACTCAATAAATCAATTTAATTTAGCTCCCAAAATAATTTAGATAAAAAACTATTTATTCGACTGAATCAAAAAATATTTTAATAAAGCTCAATTCCTCAATGACTTAATGATTTTTAAAATTAATCGTGCATCGTCATCTAAATTTTAAAATTAAACGATCCAATGCAACCTCGGCTCGATTGGGTATGATATGACTCAATTTGACTCGATACAACACACTCGACTCTCTTTTTTTTTATTTTTCATTTTTTTGTCTTTTTTAATTTTCTTTTTTTCTTATCTTTTTGTTTTGTTTTTTTTTCAACCTTACTCAACTAAAATAAAACGAAATGAAAAATGATAAAATGAAATGTCTACAATTACTTGAACCCAATGACCCCATGGTAAGTCAACAAACTGTAGTTTTAAGTTAACCTATCACTCTAATAAGGGTTTTGGTTTTAAGTCAATCTAAATTAGGAACCACAAAGTAATGTAAGCCGACCTTTTATTGATCTACAGGTTTTCTAGAATTGAAGAGCAAATTGATTTGCAAAAAAGGTTAGGAGCTGATTAAGGAGTTCGCTGTCCTATTTCACAAAGAGTTACCCAGGTCATCTCCATTCCATGGGATAAAGCATTGCATTAACTTAGTGCTTGGGGCTAACCTACCTAACAAGCTAGCCTATAGAATGAACCCTTGAACCTAACTAAAAGGTAAGTCAATAGGTTAGTTGAAAGGGGGCATTACAGGAAGCCCTTTGTCCATATGTAATAACGGTATGTTAGTGCTAAAGAAGACAAGACATGGAAATTGCATGGGCAACAAGCAGTTAATTAAAAAATTTCAAACCCAAGTATAAATACCCCATTCCCCAACTTGACATCATACTACATGAATTACACAGATACAAGTGTTCAGCAAGATTTACCTCAGTCTGATTACTACTAGATAAGGATGAAGCCAGGTGATAAGTGAAAGACAACATTCAAGATTTTCAATGGACTATATGAGTAGTTATTTAATGCTATTTGTCTGTCTAATGCCCCTAGTACTTTCATGAGGTTGATGAATCACGTGCTTAGGAACCAAATAAGGAGTTTATTATAGTTTATTTAGTGACATATTATCTATACCCTGATCTACTGAGTCTTTGGAAACACCTACAAGCCATTTTTATGTGCTATGTGAAGCTAATATGTCTCAGGGTTTAACATACAGAGAACACCACAATGAAACAAACCAAAACAAATAGGGAAAAAGGTTAAAAAAGTCCGGGTAACTACCAAATTGACATAATGCACCACTTGATCCTACTTAGCCTACAATTTTGCCAAATTGACACACCAATCTAAAATGAAGGCTACTCCTTACTAAAGGGAATAAATAAGATTAAGAGATAATAAGAAACTAAGGTTGCTCAACTAAATAATTTTTTATTGAAAGTTTAATGCTTCTATAAAAAGGAAGTGAGGGCTTATATACCTATCCAATAAGATTATTTACATTATGAAAAGACAAAAAGGGTATTTTACACTTAGGTTACATAAAACAAACTAAAAGGGATAAAAGGGACATAAAATATTCAATACAGAAAGAAAGAATCATTTTGAAATATTGTATCAAAAAACACATATCACTTGGTGGCTAAGCATTTGGTAATGTTACAAAGTCGCCGGAAATAGAAGGGTGTTGCAATCAGAGGCTGACCTAATCTGGGTTTAGGGTTTGGGGGCTAATTAGTTTTTTAGAAGAAGTTAGCTTGCTTCGGTCGGATCCTATATCGGATTGGAAGCTGACTTCGCTATTTTTAATTGTCTCTTAGAGTAAAATGTTACTAAATGAACGAGGGCGATCTGATGCATGTGAGGATCTGATAGTCAAGTCGATTGGAGATCAACTCACGGGAAGAAACCCTGTCTCGGCTATGGCCTAGAGCTAAATCCTTCGAGTGAGTCCTTGGAGTCCTCTACTCGCTGCGGGATAATCAATCCAAGGCATTTATTCTAATCATCTGCCTGGGGTCAGAAAAATTTATCCTTAAATCTGAGCAGTCTCTGCTCTTTCTTCTAGGCACTTGCTGAGTCTTCTTCTATTGGTTAGTGAGATAAATCAAAATATTGAGGGAAGAAACTCCATATCATCAAGCAAATCAATTTGATAAGAATAACGGTTGATTTTCCTTAGACCTTGAATGAACCATCAACACAAGAGAAGTTTGTTCTATTCAATGTAGGAATCCCTCTCGGCTAAGGTGAATCTATACTAATCTTTATCTAGAAAAAACAATTTGGTGCCTCAGTTACTAATCTCTCGTTGTCTCTAATTGAACTTGGCGATCTTCCTCATTATAAACTGGTGTAACTCAAAACATTCTTGGGCTTAGTCCCCCTCCGGGTTGACTTTCTTCAGTATAGCTGGGGGGCCGATCCCTATCTAGGGGAATGGTAAGGTTTAAGGCCATAGACAACCTTAAATAGGTCTTCCCATATGCTATAAACAATTCAATTTTAAAGCGAACTCCACAACAAGTAGGTACAGATCTTAAGCCTGTAAAGTTCTTTCCCACGACAGCTTTGAGTAGATTACTTTGCATCCTTTTTACCACTTTAGTCTAGCCATCAGTCTGAAGGTGGCTACTTAAAGCTAAATATAAATTTAGTTTTTCCCAAATCTATTCAAAGAGTTTTCCAAAAATAGCTAAAAAATTTTGTGTCTCGATTTGAAACAATAGTCCTTATTACTCCATTTAGTCAGACAATCTCCTACAAAAACATATCAACGATATATAAAAGCATCATTAGTTTAATGGCATGGAATGAAGTGTACCATCTTGCTGAAGTAGTCCACTTCAACAAAAATAGAGTCTTTCCTTCTGGATGTCTAGGGCAAAAACCCCCAGACAAAGTCCATCTAAGGTCAGCCCATGTTAAAGTGGCTATTGGTAGAGGGATGTACTCTCCATGGGTTTTCTCTTCCCTTAGTACGCTTGTACACTTCACAAAACTAACTATCTTATAGACACTTTGGCCAAACAAGGCCAATAAAAGTTTTCTTTCAAACATATTGACTGTCTTGGTCCTCCCAAAATAACCAATAATTCCTTCGTTATGATCTTCCCAATCAACAGCTCATGCATGGAATGGTTTGATGTACAAATCTTCGATCCTTGAGCAAGTAACCATCATTAAGATAATACCCTTGACAGCAAATTTCCGTCCTTACAATGTATTATGATAGGGTTTGAATGAGAATCATAGCATAATGTTCAGTATTAGTGAGAACCTAATAATTGTTTGCAAATTAGTCAGCAAAGTTGCTATTGTGACAAAAATTTTTAGCGATTAACATTGCCTTCCCTTCTTGTGCCGAATGACGTACAAGAACCCCTCCATAAACTCCAACCACTTATCCTATCTCTTTAAAGTTTTCTGACTCTCAAGGTGCTTCAATATTCGTGGTCAATGTAAATAACAAACCCTATGATAGCAGGTAGTGTTGCAAAAAGCGAAGGCTCGAAAAAAGGGGTAGAACTCATTTTCATACATAGAAAATTAAAGGGAGGACATTAAGTTTCTTACTGTGGAAGGCATAGTTTTTTGCTCTTGGGATCAAGATAATACCAATTCTAGCTCCCGATGGGTTACATTCTAGTTTTGAAGGATGTACAAAAACTGTATGATAGGACAAGTGCTGAGGTAGTTTTTCCTTCATCTCTCTAAAGCTCTGTTCAACTTGGTCGTTGACTTAAATCCTTCACTCTTCTTAGTCAACTCATCAATGGGTAGCTATTGTACTGAAGTCCCTTAATAAATCATCTATAAAAGAAGCTAGGCCATTTAAACTTCAACTTAGTGACATTTCTTTGTATCACCATTCCAAAATAGCTTGGATCTTCTACTCATCTCTTGGATTCCTTCATCCGATACTACAAACCTCAGGAAAAATGACTTCTCTCTCGCAGAACATGTATTTCTTTACATTCCCATACAACTTCTTGATCGCAAAATTTAAATACTTCACCAAGATGTTCGAACATGGTCGTTCAGGCATACTGATAACCCAAAATATCGTCAAAGTACATGACCCCACATCTCCTAATTAGATTTACGCATTACATGGTTCATCAACCCCATGAATGTGCTTGGCGAGTTAGTAAGCCTAAATGGCATTAACCAACCTTCCGTAGAGTCTATGCCTAGTCTTGAAGGTAATCTACCATTCATTGTCTGACCTCAAAGCGAATTTGGGTAGCCACTCTTAGATCAATCTTCGAAAATATTTTTGGTGCCATGAAGCTCACTAACATATCATTGAGCCTCGTATCGGATATCTATACTTGACGGTAATTCCATTGATTACTCATTATCAATGCACATGTCCATGAACCGTCCTTCTTCGAAGGAGCAAAGTTGGTACAGCATAAGGCTTATGCTCTCCCTGACATACCCTCACTCTACAAGCTCGTCCACCTCTTCTTCACTCAACAACTTACTTAGGGTTCATCCTTTATGTGGGTCGGTTTGTGAAGGCGATGCTTGGTTAAAGTCAATACGTGCTATATGCTTCAAACTGGGCAGTTCTTTTGGAAACTAGTTGGAAAAATCATTTAACAACTTTGGATCTCTTTTGAACATCTTGTAATTCCCTCATCTCCAACAATCTCTTAACCAATAGGGAACATGAGTTTATCAACCTTTTCAACAAATTGAGCTCTCTTCGGCTCATCACTAAGGCTTTCTTCTTACTAGCTCCCAAGTGATTTATTATGGGCTTCAATTACTTAGGATGGGGGTTTGAATTTGCAACACAATCTTCCTCGCATCCTTAACAAAGGGATAGGTGTTCTTAAAACCCGTCATGAGTAATACTCGGTCAAACAACCAAGGTTTTTTCAAGCAATAGATGCAAAACTCTCATAAGGATGACATCACACAATCTTCCCCCTATCCTTAACAAAGGCAATAAGTGTTTTTTATACCCGTGTGAGTAACACATCAGTCAAACAACCAAGGTCATTAAAGTAATAGATGTGAAGCTCCCATAGGGAAACATCGCACACCACATCATCCCCATATACATTTCAAATACTGAATGGTGCGATCACTTATTCATCACCTACAAAACACCCTTATTATAAAACCAATATAGCTTGTAAGGTTGGGATGCTTTGAGATCGCAGATCCAACTTTTTCATAAAAGGGTTATGCAACCACATTATACAACTTCCTCCATCCACTAATCACGCATAATTGGACTTGACAGCACACTTGGTATGAAACAAATTCTCTCTCTTATCCTCCGTAAATTCAGAAAGGAACTCAAGACTCATCTTAAGACTAAGGTCATTACTTTTCCCCAAAATTTACATAGACATAGGTTCTCCTCTTCCTCTTAAGGTTCCCAGCTTTAAACATCTTCTTCCTTTTCGGCTTGCTCTTGTTAGTGCTATCCACTATATTTGCTTAAAGCACCATGATGCAATGGTTTGGACATTTAGCGGCCATATGTCTAAAGCCCAAGCATTTAAAGCACTTTACCTCACCGGGCTTTTCCATCTGGAAGTTTACCCTTTCTCATATGTCTTTTGGGTCCGCTACTCTCACTCAGCCCTGCTAGTTTCCTCGGCTGTCTTCAGGTTATTCATTTTCATCCTTAGTCCTGTATGGCTCCTTAGCTCGACTTGAACAGATCGGCGTGGTATTGGTACTCGCGAAATGTCGGGCCAGGTAGCTCATAACACTTCTCTTCTACTTTTAAAACCCCCTATGCTATCTTGATGGCCTCTCCCAATGTATAAAAATCTCTATATTTCCATATATTGCGAATTCCCATACTTAAACCTAGAAACAAACCTTAATACTGTATAAGCCCTAGTTCTTCTACTTGGCTCAGATCATTAGCATTTGGAACTCCTTAACATAGTCATCAACAGATCGCCTTCCTTGGTGGGAAACTCCTGCAATTTTGCAAATGTATCTTATAGGTAAGCCTTAGGCATAAATTTGCCTCTAAACAATCTTTTCATCTCATCCCAAGGTTTTAACACCTCATCTTCTATCTTTGCTTTGGGGCATTCAAATTCTTCTACCCCATAGTGGCTACCTAGTAATCTCCAATTTCCAAGTTGGACTTTGACCACAACCTCATACCTAAACATTCAAATTCTTTCTTTGACCTTCTCTTCCTACTCCAAGTATTCTTTGCACCCCACTTCCACCGAAGGGTGGGGTTTACAGCTTAATGCTATTTAACCCTCAGAACTCGACTCCTCATCCTGCACTTAGTAATAGTCTATCTCTTCTTCACCAACTCTTCAACATCTACTTCTCCCTCATCTTCCTCAATCTCCACCAACTCTAGTCTTCGACTAACAGCCCTCTACTACTCCTCCACTCGTGGTGGTCGAATTGGGCAATTGGTTCGATTGCCTTAGCCAAATAATCTCTCAAGGGCGTCTTCTTATGGGTTTTGTTGTTGTACATCTTGAATTGTTGTTTGTAACTTACATTGCAATAAATAACTCTCATAATTTTGTAAGTCTAAAGTTTGTCGTCAATGGTATTGGGGGGTTACTACCATTATTACCCTAACTAGGTTGAACCCTACTGCCCTGGTTACTAATAACTCTTTGAACACTTGAATCGAATATGGTACAGTACTCTCAAATGAATTAACAACTCGCTAACAATTGTAATACCCAATGCGCACTCAAATAGAATAAAAATAAACTTGCTCTGTTTCACAAAAGAAAGTAGAGTAGAAACTGACTAACAATGAAACTACACTTGTTGTCACATAAATATACTGTAATAGCTACGAAGGACACACATCAGCCACTAACGTAAATAAACTAAAACTTCACTACCACTTCACACACTCCCTCCCAAAACTGTGCTTTGATACCAGCGAAGCTGATGTATCTCCAGAGTTAAACACGCAGAAAGACACCACAACGAAACAAACTAAAACAAACAGGGAAAAAGGTTAGAAAAGTCCGAGTAGCTATCGAATGGATATAATGCACCACTCGATCCTACTCGGCCTATAATCCCTCGGATATGACACACCGGTCAGAACTGAAGGGTCACTTGCTACTACTCCTTATTAAAAGAATAGATAAGAGTTAAAAGATAATGAGAACATTAAGGTTACTCAGCTGAATAATTCTATATTGAAAGTTAGATGCCTGTGTATAAGGAAGTGATGGCTATATACCTATCTACTAGGATTACTTTACATATATGAAAAGACAAAAAAGTATTTTACATTTTGGTAGCATGAAACATACTTAAAGGGGTAAGAGAGACAAAGAATAATTAGTATGGAAAGAAAGAATCATTTTGGAATATTGTATCAAAAGATACGTGTTGCTTGGTGGTTGGTCGTTAGGAATATGTTACAAAGTAAGCAAAAACAGAAGACATTGTAGTTAGAGGTAAACCTAATTTGGTTCAGCTTAGGGACCAATTAGTTTTGAAAGAAGTTAGCTTGCTTCGGGTTAGTGCCTGTGGTCAGATCGAAGCTCGTCTCCTATACTTAGGTTATCTCCTAGAGTAAATGTTGTTGCTGAATAGGAGCAGATCTGACGTATGTGAGGATCTAATAGTTAGGTCAGTTAGAGATTAGCTTGGGTAAGAATCCTCATCTCAGCTATGGCCTAGAGTTAAAATCCTCTAAGTGATTCCTTGGAGTCCTCTAGCTCAACTATGCATGATCGTCTGAGGGTTGATTCTTATCAACTATGCACCAAAAATTTGTTTAATAATTTCAAGAAGTGCTATTTCTATTAGAATAAGTAGTCTTCTTAAGTTATGTGGTTAATGGAGGAGTCTATAAGTAAATAGTTAGAAGGTTCAAACTATTGTTGAGTGGCTAGTTCCAACCTTTTGTGCCAATGTAAGAAGTTTTCATGGTTTTACTTTCTTTTACTAAAGGTTTTTTCAAGCCTCAATGCAATTGTGGCACTTCTTACCGAGCTAATCAAGAAGATTGTTGAATTCAAATAGGGAGAGAAGGAAGAGAGAAGCTTTATTGAGTGAAGAAAGATTGAACCTTTATCTTAATTCTAGCTCTACCCAACATAGAGAAGGTCTTTAAGCTGAAATACGATGCTTTAGGAGTTGGCATTGCTACCGCACTCATGTAAGAAGGATGACCTATTGCATATCAAAGTGAAAAGCTTAAAGGAGCCCAATTTAACTATTCCATGTATGATAAGGAGCTTTATGCATTAATCTGAGCTCCTCATGTGTAATAGCATTACCTCTGGCCTAGAGAGCTTGTTATCTACATTAACCACGAATCACTGTAGTATTTGAAAAGCCAACCTAAGCTCTCAAAGCTACAAGCCAAGTAGTAGAGTTCTTAGAAAGGTTTACTTTTATTATCAATATAAGTGCAGCAAGGTAAATGTGGTTTCTGATGCTTTGTCTAAGAGGCATACCCTCCTTTTCTGACCTTCAAACTAGACTCCTACTATTTATGACATAAAGGAGCATTACCCCTAAGATCCCTATTTTAACTAATCAATGCCATGTATGGAGGGATAGGTAGTAGATGACTACTTTATAGAGGTATGGACACTATTCTGAAGTAATAAACTTTGCATGTCAACCAGCTTGACAGGGGAGTTATTGGTGAGGGAAACTCTAATGGAGAACTCTCTAGACACTTTGGAGAAAAGAATTTTAGGTTGTGATCACCTTTCCACTAGTCAAAAATGCAAAGGGATGTTCATTGTATTATGAAATGGTGTGCAACCTGCATGAAGGCTACGAACGAAGCTAAGCAAGGGAAGCCATACCTCTACCTTTCTCACTTGACCTTAGATTAAGTTAAGCATGGAATTTGTTCTTAGCCTACCTAAGGCCGCTTGAAGCAAAGATTATATCACGGTTGTCGTAGATAGATTCAGCAAAATGACACATTTTTTACCTTGTGCCCAAAACTAATAATGCTTGCT
>JAMXBC010000566.1:0-18083 GCA_024138005.1 Lumnitzera racemosa
CGTAACAACCCAAAGCAAATACTGCAGCAGAATATGATCGTCAGCGCATCCTTCGTCAAGCGAATGGACGATCTGCCAATCGCAATCTGAGCTGGAAGCACGAAGCTATAAGCACAACTATATCCTTGTACAGATCTCACAGGCAGGATCTGGACCGTTTCGTGTCATCCTCTGCGAATCCCTGGTTCCTTCTTCCATACAACAGCGTTCACAACAACCTCACAACAGATACGACTGCGCACTCTCCACTATGGCATTGGCAGGCTTGGCATGTCGGCGCTTCCATTTCCACCTCAGCTCGTTACTTGCCGAAGCAACCTTGGAACCAAGACCCAATAGCTCCAGGGGTTCAATAGCGTTTGATGAAAATCTCAGCTAGCGCCTGATCTCCATGCAGGCATAAGCACGCCAGCTAAACGTCAGATCCATAAGCCGCGTAGGCATAATTTAGGCTCTACTGGAGGATCAGGATCAACAGACATCCAGCAAAGGATGCTCATGATGCTGGAATAGCAGTAGGAGCTGGTCTTGGAAGACAGCGATGTCAGATGTTGTATATGAACAGCATTGACGGCCACAATCAGAGGGCAGACCAACAACGATGAAATTCTTGATCGTATTCGCAGCATTGGCACAGCCACTTTCGCCAGGGCACAATTGGATGACACAACTGAACATGCGATCATCGTTGATGCACCGATCACGCTCAACACAACGACAGGCACAATTGCCAGCGTCAATGGCACATCGGATCCACTTGTCAATGACAGCAGACAGTGCAAGATCTTCGCAAGCCCTGCGATTGCCCGGAACCAAACTGTCCACCTCTACTGAACGACAAAGCAGTATGGCTCTCAGCTCGCCTATTGTTCCGCTGGATCACTGACAGCTTGGCAGACGTGCGAATGCCTGGCTAGCCATGAGGTTTTCTGCTACAAACAATCGAATGGTGGTTGTGCTGAGCCAGTGGAGAAGGTGAGCCTGCCCAGACTGCTATTGCATTAGATCATTTGCTCATCCAAGAATAACACAGACCTGCTAGACGATCTCATGATCCAGCAACATACAGCAACATCGCATTCGAGCCAGGGCAGAAGCGATGTGGTCGTACAGCAGTCTGGTGTCGTTCAGCGACCTACGATTCGCTGTGTGACCACGTTGTCACCTCCCAAAACCTTGGCCAACCCCCCAGACTGACAGGGTATACACAACTTTTCCATCGCACAAGCAACTTTTCTCTACTGCATATGACAAGCATTCTATTGCATACGTCGTCACCCACCTCGCCATCTCTCTTCTCGCATAGGTCACTTGATGCCGAGCTACTTTGGGATTTTGGTGCGCTCGTGGACTGGCAGCCGGTACGCTACTGGACCAGAAGATTTGTCTTTCAGGCAAACAAGTTCAAGGCCGAGAACCTCCACTACCAGCGACTTCTATTGTGCACGTCCACCAAACTCAGCAATGGCTCCATGCTATTTCCAGATGGCTCGTCGCCAAATCTGGTTATGCACAAGAAGCACTACGCATACCAAGCATCGTCGTCCATGTGGCGCTGTGTGCCATTGCTCTACAGAGAAAGGTTTGCCCTAGATGCTGCTGGTTCACGACGGCCGCCGTTTTGCCTCGTCGTGCGTTATAACACGCACCTTCTCCTTGCCCTTCTCCTCTTGCTTCTCTACTGTTGTCAACATCATCAACCTCGTTCATTCGAGCTTCATCACATTCGTTTCATTCTTGCAAGTCCTGCTGACAGCAGGCAGTATCACCCAAGATGGGTATCATATTCTCAACCCCAACCATGACCACCACACTCTCTTGGCGAAGACCACTTCCGCACTACAGGTCACCTCTTCATTCCTGTACCACATCAGCAGTTGCTCCAGTGGTGCAACATCAAAGCGTCTCCAGCGCTACACCAGCCAGCAGCTCTACACCAGCTATGGCCAGCAGCATCAACCTTTCCAGCACCATGCTCGTCTTCGCTCCTGATGCCAACACAGCCATCTCAGGTACCTCAGGCTTCCAGAGCTACGGCATTCCATACCAGGTCGTCATTGTTCCATCTCAGGTGTCACTCTTCCAACCCTCTCTTCCGCAGAACAACAGACTGGCAACTTTGGTGGTATCCTCATCCTGAACGAGGTCTCATACGACTACAACGCGGTATGGCGATCAGCCCTTACCACTGACCAGTTCACACAACTCTACACCTACCAGCAGCAGTTCGGTGTGCGCATGGTCCGTCTCAATGTATACCCAGGCCCAGACTTTGGTGTCACCACTGCCATTGCTGGCGCTGGATGCTGCAACACTGGCGTTGAGCAGTACCTCGTATCAACGACACTTCAGACTTCCCAACTGCTGGTCTCGTTGCCAACCAGAACGTTACTACCCAGGGTCTCTGGCACTACCCAGCTCTGATCACCAACTCATCCATTGCCAAGGCCTTCGCTACCTTCGACCCATCATCTGATGGCACATTCGGCAGCACTACCACTGCTGCTGTCATCAACACATTTGGCACACGACAGCAGATGGTCTGGTTCACATCCTGGGCAAGCGAGTGGTCTGCCACATCTACCTACGCTCAGCACGCTTTCGTTCACTGGATCACTCGTGGTCTCTTCCTTGGTCGACGACGAATCTACATGAACACTCAGGTCGATGATGTCCACCTCATCACTGACATCTACTATCCAAACGGCACTCAGTACAGACTTGACCACTGGCGACCTTGACGCACTGTCACATGGCAGAAGAACATCAACACACGACTTCCAAAGGGCTCAAACTACACCATGGAGCTTGGCCACAATGGCAACGGAGACATTGAGGCTTCAGTCACAAAGCAGGAGAGTGGTGGCATCGCCTGGTGCAACCCAGCTACTGCTATTGAGTACGATGAGCAGAATTGACACTCCTCTTGAGTTCCAGAAGTGAGTGCAGATCATACATGAAGTCCTTCACTGACATCCACAGGCCTCTTGGTACTGGCACCAACATCTGGCCAACCACACCAGCCAACTACACCTGGTCTCTCACCTGCGCCAAGCAAGACACTCTGCCAACTGGTTCACCACCACCGCCAAACCGTGACGCCTTCATGCACATCAGCCACACCTTCTCTCACTCCTCTCTGAACAACGCAACCTATTCTGATGCATACAAGGAGATTCAGTTCAACCAGAAGTGGCTGTCACAGGTCGGCATCTCCAACGCTCGCTTCTTCAGCAAGGGTCTCATCCCACCAGCCATTACAGGTCTGCACAACGGAGACGTCATCCGCGCATGGATGGAGCTGGGTGTCAAGATCGTCGTTGGTGACAACACACGCACACCACTGCTCAACAAGGACAACGCATACTGGCCATTGACTAGCAATGTCAACGACAACGGCCTACGCAGGTCTCACAATCATGCCACGATGGGCCACGACCATCTACTACAACTGCGACACACCAGCTTGCACCACCAAGGAGTGGATCGATACCTCTGGCGGCAAGGGCTCCTTCGATGACCTCCTTGTCAACGCAAAGAGCGTCAACACATGGCACTTGTTCGGTCTTCGACAGGATCCATTCATGTTCCACCAGGCCAACCTTCGTCAGACTGATGCTGCCACCTTCACTGTTGGTAGCCAGACTGGCAAGATGTCCCTCATCATGATCTGGGTTGAGACAGTCCTGCAGGAGATGTACCGTCTCACCACCTGGCCAATCGTCACCCTCAAGCACGACGATATTGGACAGATGTTCATCAACAAGCAGATTCTTGACAACTGCGCACCACAGATGACCTACCAGATCAACAACGCAAGATCACTGGTGTTACAGTCGGTGCCAACGGCAACACTTGCGGCACAACTGTCCCAGTCACCTTCCCAGGTACTGCTTCCACACCGCAGGCTCTGTCAAGGAGCAGATTGGCAGCGACCCATTGACAATGTGGACCAAGCTGTCTGGATCAGCTGTGTCATACACACTTGGCTCGCCAATTCCTGTCACCCCTTGATTAGATCGATCATTTCCATAGCGAAGGCGTTGGTTGTTGAAGCATTTTGATGAAAAGCACACTGGCTGAATCCTCAGAGGATAGCCAGGTGAACACAGAAAAGCATCAGTTGTGTGGTGTACATATTCGTAGATATCCCTGTTGCATATGCATTCAAGAAGTTGACAATGAGAGTTGTCCTCGCGATCGTGATCGCTCTTGCCGTATGAATGGGCGTTCTTGCCTGAGGCTGGGGCATTCAAACGCCTCATGTCAACAATCCCATTTGCAACTTTTCCACCTTCTTACAACGACCTTCAACCTTGTCCGTTAGCACCACCACCCACCACAGCCTTCTGCTTGATGCATTCACCATCCGTCAAAGTACTGCAGAGATTCAGGATGACATCGATGGGCTTTTTCTCTGATGTTTCGAACGCCTACAAACGACAACTGCACCGTGTCAGCATGCCAGTGTTGCGCCAGCAGTGTTGAGGCGATGATTACGGCAAGAGCAGTGCCTTTAGGATAGCAGTCACGCCGTCCACGGCTGCAATGCTGAGTCTTCTTCCTTCACTTCTCTCTCTTCACAGATGTCACAGCACGGTTTGCTCCACGTTCATCACAAGAGATGGACAATGAGACGATGGGATACACCAGAGGTGGGTGAGCATGCTATTCAGAGCGGGCTGAAGTCTATGACTAGAGCTGAGCGAACAGGGTCATGGGTCAGCCCAACGTCCGCAGCTACCTGTGCTTGTGCTCAGAGGCTCCAGCAGCCATCGCAGCGATCACCAGCTCTGATACCACTAGCTGATCAGTCTCAGCATACCTAGCACTCTTTCGAGCCACTTCAGCCGATGACAAGAACGCATGGCCTGATTGGGTCTTGGATGCGACTATGATGAGCCTTGGACCATCGCTTGGCATCGTTCGAACACAATGACTTGCCAGGTGCGACTTCATCGCTGCACTGAGCAGTACGCCGCACAGCCGCCAAGGCAGTTCACCAGATCAACACAACAGGTCTTGGGTGACTACTTCATTCGTCCCACCATATATATACACTGATCTCCCAAGAGAGGAGGTCAGGCCACACCCACTGTGCGTGTGGCGTTGTGCACTCAGTACGCAGTCTCTGCCTCTGTATGGCCATCGACCATGGCCGTTCCAGATCTGCGCCCACGGTCTGGGCGACCATCCGCCACGATGGCAGACATGTGGCAGCTATCGACCAAGCCGATGCCTGACCGCATCGACTTCACAATCACCTTCGATGTCACCCAGCAGACTCTCAAGCGAGCACGTGCAATCGTTCGCGAGTATCTGCGTCAGCCAGCTTGGAGTTGGGTCACTGGAACGTCAAAGACAGCACAGCTGGAGTGACAGGAGACTAGTGAGATCTCTTCTGTGAGTCGGAGGCAATGTCGCGCCCATACAAGAGAGCAGTCTACACCTTGTTCATCCACTTTGACAGCATACGCTCTCATCAGGCCTGCGACTCTCAGTCTGTCTCCTATCTCCCAATATCTTCGATTTGAACAATCTACAAGCAAGCATGGTTCACTGTCCATCTTCAGCTGGCTCGCAACTTGGCCCATCTGCACTACAAACGCATATCACTGCTGCAACCAATGAGGGTCCCGGCATTGCTGCATCACCTGCCATGACCTTCCAGATGAATCTGGCCATGCAAGTATCCTGAAACAATAGCTTACCGAAGCTGACAAGAGCCAGGCGACCCAAATCGACGTCACTCCCACGAACAAAGCAAAAGCACCGACAGGCATCACAAAGGCAAAGACCAAGAAGGCGCAGGCCGCTGGAAAGAAGACGGCTGGAATAGACGCACACAAGCTCCATGTGCTCTTTGAGAACCTTGAGTTTGCACAGCAGCTGGAACATAGGGAACATGACACTGTCTCGCAGGACGTCAAGACGTCCAATGGCAAGCACAACGAGGACACAGAGAACATCGATCGAGTTAGCTTCGATACAGCCATGGAAGGTCTAGCTAAGAAGATGGATGCTCGCCCACTTGGTCGACCAGCATCACTAGAGCCTGGACACTTGTCGAGCATGCTTCATTGACAGCTTGACCATAGCTGGTGTGCCGTCGGTATGGGTGTATTCGCTTCAAGAAGTATGCTAAGCGCTAATAGAAACAACACAGACGAGACATATCTCTTCAACACTGGCATGGCTTAAGGCAGTCATGATCATCGGCGACACGCAATGCAAGAGCTATCAAGACTTAAGCGGAGAGAGCAAGCATGTCACAGGCTTATGAATGTCGATCTCTACTCAGAACGACCTCAGGAATTGAGCTGCTTGCACTACACATACCCAATGAACAGGCCGCTAGACAGAACTCAGCAAAGCTACAAATATAGATCAGTCGTCCCGAGCACCTTCACGCTTTCCTACGCATGCCAAGCAAGACCTTGCCGGCTGCCGCAGCATGCTTGAGCATATATATCGTCCTACATCTCTACGATCGTTCTTACAACCACAAACAATCAAGATGCCTGACGCTGAACCCAACCAAAGCTCTACACTATCACAGACCAGCCCAGACTGCAGCATCGACAGCAATGGCTCACCATGCTGAAGCTGGCACTGTGCACTTTCATCATACCCGTGAGTCTGCGATGTATATGCTATTCTCCATTGACATTCTCAGGGCTGGCCAGGAACTGCTTTCCTCGTCCTCGCACTATCCACTTGCTCAGAACTCTACCGTAATTCTGAGGGGGTGTGTCGCCCTGACGGGAGCATTTCATCGATCCTTGGCTTGACACTATGCTGCATCTCATTCCTTGGACTGATCGCTGTGGTGGCAGTCTTGTTTCTGCGCCACTCAACTTGGTATCGTACAGGTGCAGAGGGGTATGAATGGATCGTTGAAGATCAGGATGGTGCAAGCATCGAACAGATCGTGGCAGAGATCAAGGGTGGCAAGAGGTATCGGGTGGTGGAGAGACAAGACCTGACGAGCACGACTGAGGAGCCTAACGTCAAAAGTGCTGGCAGAATCTCCAAAGGAGGTTTCGTCCCAAGGATATTGGGTCAAAGTAGACCATTGGCGTGGGACAACTGTATAAGGCGGACGCTTAGTCAGTCGCTCATGATGCCAGAGAGTGTATGGATGCCGCTTGGCCCTCAATCAGCGTGTGCCTTGTCGTGTTTCTTCCCAACCATGTCTGGAGCTGCAGTACCAGTGACAGAGGTAGCATAGTCTGCTTCGTCAGCTCTTCAGATGTTGTGTCACCAAGTTTGGAGCCAAGCCTAAGCAAGCAATGCAGCCGACTAGCGCAATAAGGTCGGGACGCTAAAGCAAGTGACGAAGCTACCGTCCTTGCGTTTTACACAGCACTTTCATCACCTCTGACGACCCTTCATTCTTCCGACATGTGCGCCAGAGACAATCGCTGATCATCACGATATCCTAGAGTTCTACGACGGTCTCTCTACATGGTGCAGATCATGTTGGTGGCTTCGACAAGGCCGACAGGCGCATAGTGATCTCCAGGATGCCAACGAACCGAGCACATCTTCGATGACCGAAAGGTTGTCGACCTCCAAGCGCGTGGTTGCTGGAACAGCGACATAACATCTCGCAACGGGGGCTTGTTGCCTCCAGCGAGCCTGCTTATAACGCTCTGAACAGTGCAAAGGCATGGTTGGACCAGTATCAGGGAAGGAGCTGGTTACGTTGTGACAGTAGAGTGCCACAATAATCGCACAAATCCATCTCTGGCAGCCTCAGCATCAAAGACAGACGGCTCACATGGCTGAGTCGGTGCTAGCCGCTCCTTCGATGGCCAGCATTCTGAGAAATGGGCTCTGCGGCCGGAGTGATCTGCAAAGGCGAAGGCTAGGATCAAAGCTGGAGCGCCCAAATCTCTGCTGGTTTCACTGCTGCCTACTGAGAGGATTCAAGCAAGTGCTCAATCGAAGCAATGGTCCGACCACTGCGGTCCTGCCTAGTATGGCCTAAGGTCCCGATGCACCAACAGGCACGTTTCGCAGCTTGAGTGGGGCAAGACCCTGTGCATGTTATTGTCTACAAGGGCTATGATTTCAGAGCTCAGCTCTTTCGATCAGCTTGCCGCATGCCGTCGTGAGACGTGCTAGGCGGCCAACCTCAGGGACACACGGGACCTTGATCGTCCCTGCATGTTGGTTGATAGCGGCAGCGATCCTGCTGCGACAGAATCATTCATCTTGCCGTAAGTAAGTGAAGGACGTTGCTGATCGCTTCAGGCTATCATCGAGAGTGAGCCGCCAGATTCACGAATACCTTGCCTTTTTGCTTGAGTAGCAGACTCTTCTCACATCTTGCGGACGCTTTCGATTGTCATACTCATCGGCACCATTCCTATACAGCCCAGCATGCCAGTCGTCTTGTGCTTCCATGGAAATGGGATCGACAGCAGCAATCTTTGAGATGCAGACAACAAAGCTCAGGTCTGCAATGCCACAGGATCTGGAGTATGTCTTCTTCGATGCTCCTACAGTTGGTGCAGCTGGACCTGGAGTTCTCCCAACATTCGCCGATGCTGCGCCCTTCTACACATGGTTTGGCACTGCCAAGGCCAGTCGAGCCGCTGAAGTTGCAGCACTCCAGCAAAAGGTCTCACAAACGATCGACACAGTACAAGCAGGTCGATGGCCTGAAACCTACGCTCACAAGACATTGTTGGGATCCTGGCCTTCTCGCAAGGAGTCATTGCAAGCACCTTGCTGCTTCTGCAACAAGCCAATGGTGTGATTACCTGGTTTCCCAACGTTCGATGGATGCTGTCGATCTGTGGCGATCATAGGAAGGATCTCTTGGAGCATGTTGGCGATGGCGAAGTCCAACACAAGCGACTGAGCCTCACCTCGTTGCATGTGATCGGAGATGCCGATCCATATGCTGCCAGAAGTCGTATGATGGCTGCTACCTTCTTCAATCAGACCATGGCGGAAACGGGGCGTTTGCAGGATCACATCAGCCGCCTTCCAGAGAGGACGATTGTGTAAAGATCGCAAGCTCTCTAGCTGCTGCACTGGAGAAGATGTGATGGTAGGGTTGGCACTTCATAGCACCAGCCATATATCGACTACTCAAAACCTGGCAACAGGAGTGAGGTGGCTCTGTCCTCCACATACAAACAGTGACTATGATGCTACTTGATCTAGTTATACGCTCTTCTATGTATTGATTGTGACCATAGCCTTCTGCTGGAGCAAGTGCCGTTAGTGCAAGAGCATCCAGCCGAACGTGCCTTCCCTGCGTCAATTCATGGTCCGTGCACAGCGCAAGCCGATGTTTCAAACCACCCTGCGTTGCACCACGGCTCATATCTCTCTCTCTCAACACCTTCACATGGC
This sequence comes from Lumnitzera racemosa, assembly GCA_024138005.1. Lineage (NCBI taxonomy): Eukaryota > Viridiplantae > Streptophyta > Magnoliopsida > Myrtales > Combretaceae > Lumnitzera > Lumnitzera racemosa. Next base: position 9,373 of record JAMXBC010000566.1, read on the forward strand.
GAGCACGCTTATCACTACCATGATTGAGAGCGACAACAGCTGCTCTGTCAGCAGCCTGCGCATACGACCTGGTCTACGCGCGTACTCAACGATAAGACCCTTCAGCAGATCCCAGATAACAAACTGCACACTGATGGCAGATCACGGCACTGAAGGCACATATAAACATGTCGAACTTGCTCTCAGCTCACCGAGAAGCACAGTCAATGCAAGCTGCCAGGGCTCGTGAGCAATATGAACACTGGACGAACATCAAAGATGCCTATCGCCATCGTTGGCACCGGCTGCCGTTTTCCAGGCGCAAAACTCACCTTCAGAGCTGTGGAAGCTTCTCCTTCATCCACGAGATGTGCGAGCAAAGATCACGACTGATCGCTTCAGTGCAGACACCTTCTACCACCTGATGGAACACATCACGGCAAGACAAACGTACGCCATGCATATCTTCTGGACGACCAAGATGTGCGTGGTTTCGATGCCTCCTTTTTCAATATTCGACCACAAGAAGCTGAGAGCATGGATCCTCAGCACCGTATCCTCCTCGAGACGGTATACGAATCGCTTTGCAGCGCAGGCCTTCGTGTCGAAGATCTCAGCAGCTCTGACACCGCCGTTTATCTTGGCATGATGTCTACAGACTATTACGACCTCCTTTATCACGACCTGGACGCAGCACCACCTATGGTGCTACAGGAATAGCTCGAAGCATCTGCGCTAATCGAATCTCATACTTCTTCAACTGGCACGGTCCCAGCATGGCAATCGACACAGCCTGCTCATCAAGCCTTGTCGCTGTCCACAATGCTGTGCAGGCTCTCAGGAATGGCGATTCCAAGGTAGCCATAGCTGCTGGTGCAAAATTACTGCTTACCCCAGGTATGTAAGAGCAGCATATGCGGGCTTGCGCTGACCTTTTCGCAGGTGTCTTGTTGCTGAGAGCAAGCTTGGCATGCTGTCCTCCGACGCTACGTCTCGCATTGGGATACGACTGCCAACGGCTATTGCTCGCGGCGAAGGTGTGGCAGCCATTGTCCTTAAGACTCTATCACAAGCGATCAAGGACAGAGACCATATAGAATGCGTCATCAGGAGACAGGCGTCAACCAAGACGGACGCACACCTGGCATCACGATGCCGAGCCACCAAGCGCAAGAGCAGCTGATACGTCAGACATATGCAAGAGCTGGATTGGATATCTCACAAGCTTCAGACCGCTGTCAATTCTTTGAAGCTCATGGCACAGGCACACAAGCTGGCGACCCACAAGAAGCAGAAGCCATCACAGAGCTTTCTTCAGCCATGGATTTCTGGAGACAACGACACAATGTTTTGTTGGCAGCATCAAGACGATCATTGGGCATACAGAAGGTACTGCTGGCCTGGCAGGCATGATCAAGGCTTCCTTAGCTTTGCAGCATGGCATTATCCCTCCCAATATCGCATTTCAACGAGCTGAACCCAAAGGTTGCACCCTTCTTCAACCATTTGGAGATACTGAACCAGCCAAGACCATGGCCAGAGCTGCCTGCTGGACAAGTACGCCGCATCAGCGTCAACTCCTTTGGATTTGGTGGCACCAATGCTCATGCCATCATCGAAGCAACACACCTGAAGATCCAGATGCTCAAGCAGATGCAGCACTACCGATCATCCCATTGGTCATGAGTGCTCACAAGAGCGTGCACTAAGAGCATCGATGGAGCACTTACTGGCTTACTTGCACTCTCATCCACAGGTCGCATTCAGAGACTTAGCATGGACCCATACACGGCAAGCGTTCAGGCATGACTGTGAGGAAAGCGATCGTTGCTACCGACCTTCAGCATCTACAATCATGCTTGAAGCGAGAAATTGATGCACTAAGCAGCGAACGCTCTACAGCATTCAAATCGAATGTGACAGATCAGCGACCGAAGTTGCTAGGTGTGTTCACTGGACAAGTTGCACAATGGCCAGCCATGGCCAACCGACTAATATCTGCTTCACCAGTGGCCAAGACTATCATCTGGAAGCTAGACTGCGCTCTCCAGACCCTCCCTCAGCATGACAGGCCACACTGGTCTCTACTGGAAGAGTTCAAGCTTGAGGGCAAAAGCTCTCACATCGCTCTCGCCAGCTTTTCACAGCCTATGTGCGCAGCGGTGCAGATCTTACTGGTCGACCTATTGAGGATCGTCGGCGTCCACTTCGACGTTGTCGTTGGCCACAGCTCTGGAGAGATTGGAGCTGCCTATGCGGCCAATTGTCTCACTGCTGACGAAGCGATCAAGGTTGCCTACTATCGTGGGGTCGTGACAACGGCAGCGCTTGACAACGGTGCTATGATGGCAGTGGGTATGAGCGTAGGAGTGCCAAGGATCTATCTGAAGAACCAGCGTTCAGAGGCCGGATCTGCGTTGCTGCTCACAACTCCTCTGACAGCGTCACGCTGGCAGGCGATAGAGAAGCTATACAAGCAGCTCAAGCTATGCTCGACAGTCAGCATATCTTCGCACGCCTGCTGAAGGTGGATAAAGCGTACCACTCTCATCATATGCAGCCGTGCGCTGCGAGATATGTTGAGGCAATTGCAAAGATCATCTCGAAGGAGCCTTTGGCTGCCACATCCACAACATGGCTGTCTTCAGTGGTACCTGGCAGGAGGATGACACGCAGCCTTGCAGGTGCGGAGTACTGGAAGGGACAATTGGTCAAGCCTGTGCTTTTCTCCGGAGCCATCACCAAGGCAGCTTCCAGAATCGATCGAATGGACGCCATTGTGGAGGTTGGACCTCATCCTGCCCTCAAAGGGCCAATAACAAGCAACATCCAAGCTCTACTGAACACCGACACTCCTTACTTTGGCTGCTTGTCTCGTGGACGAGACGACATTGATGTCTTCAGCACCACTCTGGGCGCCTTGTGGGAACGATTTCCAAGGCACATGGACTTGTCAGCACTGGATGCCTACCTCAACCCAATGGCGATCCCAGAGATGGTGACAGACCTACCACGATATCCATGGGACCATTCACGATCCTACTGGCATGAATCGAGGAGCACCAAAGCCAGCCTCCGACCACAGATCGAGACGCACGAGCTACTTGGCAACGTCTGTACAAACAGCACTGCGGATCGCATGCAATGGAGTAACCTGTTGAGACCAAAAGAGATTCCTTGGCTTGAAGACATCAACTTCAAGGACAGATGGTCTTCCCAGCAGCAGGCTACGCTGTGATGGCCATGGATGCTGCCAGACTTGCAGCTGGTCGAGCGCCTGTGGAACTGATCGAGCTTACAGACTTCACGATTGACAAGGCGATTGCCTTCAACGACGACCAAGACATTGTTGAGGTTGTCTTCTCCCTCATTCGCGAAAGCGCCACAGAGGCCCAGACGCAATACAGCTGGACCTGCGACTTCTGTCTCATGAATGAAAGCAGTCTTTCACGGTGCGCACAAGGCAAAGTCGTCATCTCCTTTGGTCAGGAGACGACCCAAGCACTGCCTGAGGCCATGGAAGAGCCTGCACTCTTGAGCGACGTTCCGACGTAAGTGCTTTCTACAAGAGCTTGAAGGACATTGGCTATGGCTACACTTTGGACTTCCAAGGCATAGCTGAGATGCGCAGATGTGTTGACTATGCAGCTGGTCTCCTGCATCTGCCACACCCATCAGCGGTCGATCGCACACATACGATACATGCAGCAACTCTGGACTGTGCGTTCCAGACTCTTCTCGGCGCATTCGCTGCGCCAGCAGATGGCCGTTTGAGAAGCTTGATTGTGCCCACGAGCTTCGCGCGCATTGCCATCAACCCTGCGCTGTGCCTTCAGGCTCAGCGTGCACTCAGCTTCAAGACTGAGGTTACATCAGAAGCCAACGGCGGTGCTACAAGCGATGTCCACCTCAGCGTGCCAGAGTCTGGCAACACAGTCGTGTTGATTGAGCAGAGGCTCTGATGCCCTTCACGCCACCGACCGCCATCGACGACCGCTTGCTCTTCTCTGAGTGGATATGGAAGCCTCTGTTCCCAAGCATACTCACGCAGCCTGCCTGTGAGGAGGCAAAGACAGAAGCCGATTCTCTCATGGATACGCTCACAGGCCTAACTGTGCATCACTTGCGGAAGCTTCTCTCAACGATGGACGAGGAAGACCGTGTGTTGGCACCACCAGTATGCTGCCATTCCTAGACTGGGCAGATCAGTGCATCGCAGCACATGGCATCTAGACACAACTGGCCTGGAGCGACCACAAAGTCATGGCAATAGGATAGAAGTCAGGATCGTGGACCGAATTGGACAACATCTTACAGATTGTCCTCAACGAGGACGCATCAGTCGCAGCACTTGTGCATGAAAGACAACCCTGCTCTCAGACCTCTTCTCTACTGGATACGGCTTTGGTAGAGCTATGGAACAGCTCGTCGACATCTGGCACAGACAGTGCATCGACATCCTGGCATGAATGTGCTTGAGATTGGTAGGTCAGCCGCGAAGTAAGACTCATCCCTAACCTAGTTCTAGGTGCCACTGGAGAGTACTCCAAAGCGATTATGCCAACTTTGGGCAATGTCTATGGGAGCTATACTGTCACAGCCGCCGATCCTTTGAAGCTTGCTGCCTGTCGCGAGCACATTGCACATCTATCGGATCGTATATGCTATCTACTCTGGACATCGACCAGGCTATCACCTCACAGGGCTTTCAGGAGCATGCCTTCGATCTGGTCGTGGCCGCAAACGTACTGCATACATCGAGCTGTCCTCAGGAAGCACTGGCGCAATGTCGCCAGCTTCTCAGGCCAGGAGGACGACTCATTGTACTGGAGATTACGGCACCTAGTCAACCTTGGCTGAACCTGCTCTTTTGGCACAGTCCCAGGATGGTGGCGAGAGGCTTCCACTGAGCATGCTTGCTTGACCATTCAAGCATGAACGAGCTTGCTCAGGCTGCAGGTTTCTCAGTGCTTGATACAGAGCATAGCCTTTGTGATGGCATAACATATCCAGTGTCGATCTTCACAACCTTGGCCACATCCAAGGAGATCGACTTTCTCTTGGATCCTTCGACTAGCAGCAGCATCGCTTCCAAGGCCTCCAGTCTGCATCATCGGAGGCCGAACTGAAGTCTCAGCACAACTTCGAAAGCAAGCTGCTAGTCTGCTTCACAATCGCTCGCTGCTTCTGTTCGATACCTTGGCTGAGGTCGACCACCAGCTCCTGGGTCCGGACACCACCTTTCTGATCTTGTCCGAGCTCGATCAAGAGATGTTTGCAACTCTCGCTGAGGACACAATGGACACCTGCAAAGCGATCCTGACCAAGGCTAGAGACATCCTCTGGATTCTTGACGATGCGCACGAGACTCATCCTTACCAACAGATGATCATTGGCTTCTGTCGAACCTTACGCTTGGAGTACCCTACAGTTGCCATACAGGTGCTGGACGTTCAGATGTCAGCAGGCTGTCTGGAGAGCTTGATGCTCGATACACTGCTTCGTTTGGAGGCATCGCACGACATGGAAGGCTCTCAGGTACTCAACACTATCGAAGGTGAACTCAGATTGAGCAACGACATCCTGCACATCCCAAGACTGAAGGCTTGGATAAGACCAAAAACGACAGATACAACTCACGACAACGGCGAGTAGTGCACGAGCTCGACCATGGACAAGATGTGCTGAGCTACGATACACAAAGATGGCTGCGATCTCTATCTGGCTGAGCTGACACACATAGCATCGGCATCGCTTCTGATGTCGTTGATGTCCACTACACTTGGTCGTCAGCTATACGCATCTCTTCCATTGGCCATCTGTTTGCTATCTGCGGAAGGAGGCGCTCCAATGGCTCACCAGTACTTGGCCTGTCAAGAACACTTGCTTCGTGCATCTCATCGCCTGCATCCTGGCTTTCGAAGTGGAGCTTGCGATACCACTCACTTGCCAGGCTTGCTGCTGGGCTTATGGCACGAGCAATCGTCCGATGCTACTCCTCGTACCTGCATTCCTCGTTCATGAGCCATCGCCCCTCCTCATGGCGGCATTGTCAAGGCGCTGGCACTGACGATGTCACAGTGTTCTTCTCTTCAGCGACCTCCACTGCGGCATGCCAACCTCAATGCATTCAACTGCATCCCAGAAGCTCATTAGCGGAGCTGCGAGCAAAGCTGCCAAGGAACACTGCAACCTTCTTCGACCTCTCGAAGACATCTCAACGGACTGGACTATCGCAGCTGTTGCAAAGTGCGTATCCTTCGCGCATTCCCATGGACTACATTTGTGGCAAGGAGGCCTCTCCTGTCGATTGCGATGCGGCCTTCCAGCTGGAGCGATATCTTGGCAAAGCATTCATCCACAAGTCACATAGCTGATCAGCCTCAACACATCGTGTGTGCTGCCGACATCCACAATTGCAGGCCGGACGACATTCCAGACATCATCGATTGGAGGTCAGACCAGCAACCTCTCCAGGCACGAGTGGTACCAATCGATTCTAGGCCTCTCTTCAGCAAGGACAAGACTTATGTCATGATCGGCCTGACTGGAGACCTTGGGAGATCGCTGTGCCAATGGATGGTGAGCTTGTGCTCGAAACATTGTGCTTCTCAGTAGAAAACCGCAGGCCACGAGAAATGGTTGCACAAATGGCAGCATTGGGAGGCATGATAAGGCTGAGTTCAATGTAAGTAAACAGACGTCCCTGGCACACACCTCACTGACTTCAACAGGGATGTCTCTGACCAAGGTCAGGTCAAAGATGTGCTCAGTCAGATTGAGAGAGAGCTACCTCCGATCGCAGGCGTTGCCATGGACCCCTGGTACTTCAGGACAGCCTCTTTGAGAACATGACGCTCAAGCAGTGCAACTTGCGCTTGAGGCAAAGGTCCAAGGAAGCATCAACCTTGACTCCTACTTCGCCGAAAGGCCTTTGGACTTCTTCATCTACTTCTCCTCAATCGTCGCAGCTGCTGGAAACCAGGGACAGAGCAATTACTCAGCTCCAACAACTTCATGAGAGGTGCAGCAGCTCACAGACGGAAACGTGGTCTGGCAGCATCAGTCATGAACATCAGTGCGGTTACAGGCGTTGGCGTCATCGCACGTGCAGCTCGGCAGTCTGGCTATCGATCAATCGAGCTTTGCCATACATCTCAGCATCTGAGCAAGACGTGGCAGCAGCTCTTCGCTGAAGCTATTGTTGCGGACGTCCACAAGCACATGCTCTTTGAGATCACCACTGGTATGGACTTCATGGAAGCTGGCAGCTCGATGCCACATCTCGCAGACCCGCGCCTTTCGTCTTCAGACTACCAGCTGGAGATAGCACGGATGCAGGCGTGGAGCGACCAGATCAACGAGAGACAAGCTTGCTGAGTGCTCAACTGGTGAGGAGGCGAAGCAGATCATCACGCAGGCCATCTTGGCCTACTTCCAGAGCGAGCTCGGCATGACTGACGAGAGCGAGATCGATCAAGCAACGCCTGTCGCTGGGTATGGTGTGGACTCACTTGTCGCTGTGACCCTGCGAGGATGGTTCTCAAAGGAGCTAGGGGTCGATGTGCCTGTGCTGAGGATCCTGGGAGGGGCATCGGGTTGCAGATCTGGTTGCAGATTGCGTGCAGAAGTCACAGAAGCTGTAGTCAGTGTCAGTATAGATAGCACCGCACATTGGCTGTGGCCAGCCTGCATGACTGAGCGTGGAGAGACCTCTCGAACGTCATGGAAGTGATCTTCATGGGATGGTTGAGCTGAAGGATCCCCAACCATGCCCTGTCTGAGTGTGTGTGCCGTGGTCGTTGGTTTTGCTTATAAGGAGGCACTCCCTGATACTTTGCAAGCTTCTCTGCCCACATCATGCCAGACACCGACAGCTCAGCTAAGGAGCCTCACCTCTGACAGGGCACTCACCGATTGATGGTGGTTTGAGAGCCTGGTCGACCGTCGCTGGTTGCTTCTTAGCATATTTTGCGACCTTCGGATTCGTTTACAGCTTTCGGTGTCTTCCAAGCCTGGTATGAAGTGCTCCTGCCAGATCACAGCGCTTCGATTAGCTGGATTGGAGCTATCCAGCTGTGGTGTCTGACTGGGCTCTCCATCGCTAGTGCCTTGCTGAATGGCCATGCCGGTCCACACGCAACACTTGCTATCGGCACTCTGTTCACTGTCGTTGGGGTAATGACAGCAAGCATATCGACCCAGTACTATCAATTCCTGCTGTCGCATGGACTCTGCACAGGCATAGGGGTGGTCTCACCTTCTTGCCCATCGTTGGTCTGCCGAATCAGTGGTTCAAGCGGCGGCGCGGTCTTGCAGTTGACTGACCTAGGCGGCGCATCCTTTGGTGGTATCATTTGGCCGATTGTCCTTAACCAGATGCTCAACCACGACAAGATTGGTTACCCGTGGACCATGAGGACAGTCGGATTCGTACAGGTCAGTTTGGTCGATAATAGAGCCATCGCTGACTGAGGAAAGCTTATGACGATGCTCCTGGCTATGGCGTTGATCAGGAACAATGTCCCACGAAAACAAGTCGATCAGGATCTCGTCATTTCCCTTTGCGTCAGCTCTACGCTCGCCTGGTGTCGATCTGTTCACGGTAGCGCTGTTTCTCCATTACCTTGGGGTCTATGTCCCTTACTTCTACGCCACGGTGTACACACAGGTCCTGGGAGCTTCCGCTCACACTGCATTCTACATCACCGCTGTCTTGAAGCAGCACCCTG
>JAMXBC010000567.1:0-18056 GCA_024138005.1 Lumnitzera racemosa
TTCTTAGGGAGACGTCGCCTAGAGTCTGATACTGCTCTGTGACGAAAGACTGGGATGGTTTCGCTCCTTCTCATTGAGATAGTCCAAGTAGTAGAAGTCTGCGCACTGATTAGCGAATGCGCTGCAAATGCGATCAATCAGTGTGTGCTTACAGTGAATCATCTGATCAACAGCCTCTTCGTCATCATCTGAAAGATCGATGAGCCCCTCACCAGCTCTCTGAATGAGCCACCACAAGCGCCATCAAAGAAACCACTTCGTGAGCAAACGATAGCCTTGTGTACAGCCCATCGTCGTTCGTTGCACACACTGTCAGATCAGAGTATCGTCCACTGACGTGTAACCTGCATTGCGTGTAAGCACCACCCATGAGTGTTGTTTGCGTATGTGTGACGAAATGGATTATGTAGCTTCCGCGTTGACAGACGCCGGCAGTGTGTGCTTTGGGGGAGAGGGACTGACGTTGACAATGCGGACATGAGCTCGTTTCGAGCATCGCCTTCTTGTATTGATCGTGCCATTGCTGGAATGAGTTTTCTTCAAGGCACGCGCACACCTCGCAGAGAGCAGGGAGAGCCGAAGATGCAGAGAGGGAACAGAGGGGTGGTAGGGATTGGTCGAATTAGCGGTTTCCAGAACAATTCGATACTGCGATCGATGGTATTGTCGATGTCGATGCTTGAAATGTCGATGATGATGGATGGATGGATGTTGACTCTTGAGAGAATGGACAGAGCAGTGTGTGCGTGTGTTGTGATGTGACGGCTCTGGACGGGGGGACCTACCATGGCCCTTGATATATAGCAAGAGATCGTTACCAGTGCCGGATGTGGAAGTTTGTCACCGTAGGTGTGGAAGCGTGATGCCCACCCCACCCTGTCATGCCTGCGCCTCTCATGCGTGCTGCAGCAGAAAATGCAACATTCTTCTCTGCCAACACTTTTGGCCTGTTGGTCAGCTGTCCACAGCTGCCTACTAGAAGTAGTGCCGCACGATTCGTCGTCCGCCTCTGGGCAACGCCTAGTAGTGCCAGCGGGCACTCCAGCTCGCTAGACTTTGAAGGCTGAAAGTCTGTTGCTGCTGGACAAGTGTTCCAGACTTTTGACCAATGTTGTCAAGAATGCGCTGCTCTTGCTCGCTGACAGGCGACGACGACCATGCGACTGTGCCAGGCAATCTCTCCAGGATGTGTGACGACTACGACACTGTAGATGATGTACCTTTGCCATGCTGCACTTGGCACACCCCTCCGATGCGTGCGGCGATCTCTCAAAGCTGCTCAGTGACAGATCTTTGCTTGTTCTCATAGCGCGTCATAATGCAGCTTGGCATGCTCAGCACGTGGATGTCGACAATCTCCACTCGCACTGCAGGCGAAGGTTTAGGGTCGATCACTGGCGTGGACGTTCGCTGGTAACTTTGTTTCGTAGGGAGATGAGGTGCGCAGAAGGACACGCCGTGGAGGCTTGGAAAATAGCTGCTTACGGTCAGTGAGCAGTCCTGAACAGGTGCGTGGCGTGATGCTTCTCTGACTGTCAAGTTGACGAGAATGGAAGTGTTTGCCGCATCAGGATGAGGTCGGTACAAGTGCTCTCTCAGCAGGCCATCATGCGCTTGCGCTTGCGTGAATGTTCGTCGAATGGTTCGCCTGGTATTCAGTCAATTGCCAAGATCGACCAATGAATCGAGATGGTCTTGGTATTCATGGTGCTCGGTCTGGTGAAAAGCCGACAGAGCTGACAAGACTCTCACCTCAGTCTGACTCGTTACCAGCGAATGCATCAGCCAGAACCAAGCTTCCAGCATTGTGATCTCCAGATCTGACACAGAAGTGGTCGTTCCAGCACACAAGTAGTGCGGTGTAGTGAAACCCCTTGAGCAAGCTGAGGCATGGACGCAGCCTTGTCGTAAATGTCGTGATCCAAGACACGCTTGTCACGCACAGCTGGCTGAGGCGTCCAATCGACGATGCACAGCTGCTCTCTGCTACTGAGCTTCACAGAAATCTGCTAGCCGCCGCTTGATTAAATGTGCCACGAGGCTGAGTGTCGGAGTGGCCATAGGATCTAGTCGATGCTCGCTACCATGCTGAAGGGAGATCTTTCGCTGGACACATGGCGTCCGGCAAGGGCCTCTGAGTGGAAAGGCGAAGACCACAAGGTGACAAGTGCGCACGGCTCACAACCAGATGTGGCTTGTGGGAATGTGATGAACGATATGCTCGCAAAGTATTGTTGACAACGACGTTGCATTCGAGAATGTCGAACCGAATGTTTATCCACTCCCAAGCTCTTGTCCCTGAAAACGTGTATCGTGGTAGTTGTGAAGCCAAAATACTGAGCGTGCTCTGTGCTGTTTCCAATTTCGATGGAGATTGGTTGTCGAACGTGGCGAGCTGTGTGATGCAGCTCTTTGCCAGCCTGGCATGTGCGTGATCAGAGCCTCTCTTAGCCAGACGCATAGTGGACTTCACTCCTGCTTCTAGGTGCATGATTGTGCTGTTGTGAGACAGGCATCGGTGCCGACGTGCAGCTAGAACGTGCAGTTTGGGTGGGTGCTAGTATTGTGCCCGTATTCGATAGGACCATCGTGGTCTGCATGCTCGAAATCGTGCAGTCCAGATAGGCTCGTATGTGAGTTGTGTCGATCATGAGAATGCTAGAGGTTGTCGTCGTTTGCGAATGCCTAGAACTTTCTACCACCAAAGGGCAAGCACGGCTGGTGTTGCCATCGCAGCTTCCTTCTCCAATCAACACCAGAACATCACTGCGTGTTTCAGAAGAACCGCACTGCATCAAAGCATAAGCATCAATTTTTCTTTTGATCATACAGCATCTCCGAACGAGCGCTACACCCCTCCGCATGCTCTGAAGATTCAGATCGTTATCTCTTACGTCGTCAGGTGACGTAGCCAACCAGGTATCTGAAGCTCGACTGGTAAGCAAGACTGCAGACATGGCAACAGACTTCAAACTCTCTGCCGTGTTGCGTGGGCATGAAGACGACGTGAGTGCTTTTGCTTCTGCTGAGCAGCCAGCGAGATTGACAGAAGTCTAGGTGCGAGCCTTGGCATTTCCAGATCAGAAGAACATCTTCTCGGCATCACGAGACAGCACACTACACCACTGGGCTCTGACCAGCGCCACACCTCCATTATACGACGATACGACCATCATATCAGGCGCAGAGTGGTTCAACTGCTTGGCTTATACTCCCGAGCAAGCAACATCCACATGGGCTGATCGCCGTGGCTGGCAAGGAGACGGTCATTTACATCAGAGAGGTAGGAGCGCCTGCAGATTCTGACCCTTACCGAATCCTTCCACGTCATGCCCACACCGTGAGCTGCCTCGCTTTCAGCGAAGATGGTACCAAGCTCATCAGTGGCGGTTGGGACAGCCAGGTGTTCGTCTGGGATGTCGAAGCAGGCGATGTCATATCAGAGCTTGAAGGCCACAAGGCCACAGTCTGGGGACTTCTAGTCTTGGATGAGCATTTCGTCCTCACGGCTTGCGCCGACAAGCTCATCAGAGTCTTTGACATCAACGGCAAGGCTCTCAAGACCATTGAAGGACACACAGATGTTGTTCGCTGCTTCGCCAAGATTCCACACGGCCACTGGTCTGGTGCATCCTTTGCTTCCGCTGGCAACGATGAAGTGGTCAGACTTTGGGCTCAGGACGGCACGCCGATGGGTGAGCTACATGGTCATGAGGCATACATCTACAGCATGACAATACTGTCCAATGGCGACATTGTCACATCAGGTGAGGACCGCACAGTCAGGATCTTTCGAGACATGCAATGCATACAGACGATCACCCACCCTGCTATCAGCATATGGAGTGTAGCAGCTTGTCCTAATCAGGCGATATCGTCAGCGGTGCATCTGACAAGACAATCAGGGTCTTCACCAGAGACCAGGGCAGACTGGCTGCACCGGATGCAATACAAGCCTTCGAAGAGAGCAACAGACAACATGCAATACCTGCAGAGACAGCAAGTCAAGGCGCACCGTTTGAAAAGGAGAATCTGCCAGGTCCAGAAGCTCTGCAGACACAAACAGGAGCTCGTGATGGTCAGCAGCTCTTCATTCGGGAGAACGATGGCAGTGTGACAGCACATCTCTGGTCAAGCTCTCGAGCACAGTGGGACCTCATAGGCACAGTCGTCTCAGGAGAAGGATTGGTGGTAGCAAGAAGCAGCTGAATGGCCAAGACTACGACTATGTCTTCGACATTGACATCGAAGAGGGCAAGCCACCTCTCAAACTGCCCTACAACCTCACAGAGTCGCCATGGGACGCAGCCCGGAAGTTTCTGGAGACGAATGAGCTGCCTATGAGCTATTACGAGCAGGTAGCCAACTGGATTTCAGACAACACAAAGGGCGCACGTCTCAGCCAGTCCAGTGCAGCTCAACCTCCAGCACAGCAGTCATCAGATCCATGGGTACAGACAGAAGATACAGACCAGGCGATGCGCCTTCTTACACAAGTCGCAAGCTGCCACAGACGAGCTATGTGACGATAGTGGAGGGTAATCCAGCAAACGCTATCAACCTGATTGTTGAGAAGGCGAAGGCTTCAAGCGATCTCAGCGAGGATGAGCTCAGCTCTCTACAGACACTGTCTGGCCAGCTGCAGAACAAGACTGATCCCAAACCAACAGCAGGCCAACTCAAAGCACTACTCAAGCTTACATCGACATGGCCAGCAAAGGCAAGAGTGCCAGCGGTCGCAGTGCTGGCTGTATGTGCAGTCTCGCCATCATTCCTTCAGCATACCAGCTCTGGATCTGAGACTATCGTCAACACGATCGCCAAGGCTGGCATACTCATGCCCAAGCAAGAGACTGCCAACAATGTAGTTCATGCCATTCGCCTTCTGGTCAATCTCGCCAACACTGACGGGGGTCGTCTGGTCCTGGATGGCTCATTTGTTGAGGTTCTGGAGCTTGTCAAACCTTTTGCATCAGAGCCAGAGTCACCTGCACAAGCCAAGGCTCTGGCCACATTGTACCTCAACTACGCTGTCATGCTCACATCACAAGCACCCGCTGCAGAATCATCGTCAAGAGAGGTACGAGCTCGTGCTCTGATCACAGACATTGCTTTCATGCTTGAGTCCGACAGCCCACATGCTGCAGAAACAGAGACACTCTATCGTGCTCTTGCTGCGCTGGGCACCCTGCTGACGCTTGGCGACAACTTCAGGCGAGAGATGAAGATGGGACTATCAGGCACTCTACATGTGGTGTCCACAAAGGCAAAACGCATCACTGCCGAATACGAAAGACCTTATCAGTGAGATTCGCGACGAGCTACGCTGAAGGCAGCGGACATAGAGCATAGACTAGTACACAGGTATTGATACTACGCTCATCCAAGCTCTACCGTGGTGCTCCAAGGAACGCCATGCTTGCTAAACTGTGTCGACAAAACTGCACTATTCTACAAGGCGTGATGGCTGCACCTTAGCTCTGCTGCACAGGCTGATAGTATCCAGAGTTCGCCATGTTGTAGTAATAGTCGTTTCCTGCTGAGGATGGTGCGTAGCTTGGCACAAATCCTTCAGCAGGCTGATACTGCTCAGCAGGCGCTGCTTGAGCTGTATCAGCGGCAGGCATGTAAAAGACCATGCCATTGCTTTCGTGAGCCATCATCCCGCCTGGCCATCCGCTCCTGGCTGTTCGTACTGCGCCTGAGGATACATGTAACCCTGCTGAGCCTGTGGCACCATGTACATCGGCATAGGTACAGCGCCATAGTAATAGGTCTGCTGTGGATAGTACATCTGCTGTCCATAGCCCTGTGCTGATGCTCGGCACTTGAGACAATGGTGAGGTGACCTGACCTGCTCCAGCAGCATAGTGTATTGCTGTCGTGGTGAGAAGTACGGCATGGCTTGATCTGTGAGATGTGTTGGTAGCTGAGAATGGAATGGCTGCTCTGTCGGGGTCTGGCGGGTCGTCAGAGCAGCAGGTGACTCAATGCCAGACACTGAGATGGCCTTCTGTGGTCTCGGATGTTGGACAGTCGTCGTGGGCGTGCCTTGGAATGCTGGCTGTCCAGGCAAGCTGAAGGTATGGATCTGATGTGTTGGCGTATGCTGACCAGAATAGGGCGCCACAGGCGGTGTGTTGGAATCGTAGAATTGGGAGTTCCGTCCAAAGCGCCCTGGAGGTCGGAAGCCACCGGCGTAAGATCCAGGTGAGAACATGCCTTCACGATCTCTGGCAATGGAAGACCGCCTGCTTGCAGCAATACTTCCTGAATAGACGCTGCCGCCATACATGCTCGTACGTCGGCTTGAGTAGCCGTAACCTCCAACTGACCTCTGAGCATTGCTACCGTAGCCTCTGTGGTTGGGGCGCATCGTCCTTGGAATGAAGATGAATGATCGTTCAGTGGATGGAAAGATGTAGCGGGTGCCAACATCTGGCAGATGCACACGCAACGGTTTGTCCCTGCGCAAAGGTGGTCGATGATCTGGCAATCGCACATACTTCTTGAGAGGCACTTCAGCATAGGTGATTGCCTTTGCCATGCCTGGCAGCATGACTCTGATCTGCACTCGACCAAGCAGCTTGGTGCTTGAGAATGACAATGGCTCTGCAGCGGCTGGCGTCTCAGCAATGGGACGAGTGAACAGCCGTGCAGAGCTCTTGCGCCTTGATCGTAGCCTCTCAGTTTCTCCTCATTGACAGTCTCGTGAAGATCGTGCTTCCATGCTTGTTCTGAAGGCTTCTCAACACCTGCGCCATTTGTGTATCCACCTCTTCCTCTTCCACGTCCTGCAGGTCCTCTGAATGGTAGTGGTCCATTGTTGTGCTGACCTCGTGTGTCGTGCATGAAGAAGTTGCCGCGATTTGGCGTAAAGGCTGGGTCATGTGGACGCTTGCTGTCTTGCCTGGCTGACTTGGCATCGCTGCTGGCTTGATAGTCCACTGCATCAGCAGAATCTGCGATCGACAAGCCTTGCATCATGGCTTCTGTGTCGGCTGTTGCCTTGAGGACTGGTGTCTGTGTGGACGTCTCCTTGGACTTGCCATTCGCTTTGCCCTTGCTCCTCTTGACAGGCTTGACACCATTTGTGTCTGCAGCACCTGCGCTTGCTGAAGCAGCCTCTTCTCCACCTGCTGCGTCACTAGCTACAGAGCCTTCACTCTGTGAGTCGTTGATAGACACAGGACCATCCTCCTCTTCATCTTCGCCAACTCTCCTTCTCCTGGCGATGAGGTTCTTGGTGCGACCGGCTGCCATATTGTTGTGCGATCGAGACGTCAGGAAATTGGATTGAGGCCAAGATCCAGACTGGCCATGTGATCTAGTGATGGTGGTGCTTCGAGAGTATTGGCCGTGATTAATTTTCGTTGAGATAGCTCAGGCTATGACTCTCTTCTCATCGCAGGACTGGCTGTGCAGCGCCCGTAGCACGACACTATGAGCGATGCATCAAGAGAAGGTGAGCCGCTGCTCGCTGTCGTGATTAAGTTAGGGTTATGAGGTTGCTCTCCAAAGAGAGATGAGGTGTTGACGTTCAGAACGACCTGTCGCGCGAAAGCTGTTCGGGCTTGCCTCGGGCAATCGTCATGGGCTTGGCATGCATATACATTCTATGCTCTATCTACAAGTCGGCATCTGCCAATGTCTTCTTCAGATCTGCCAGCCCCATCTTGCCAGCTCTAGTGATGACCACTCCAATGACGCTACCTGACGCAACGATGCTCACGAATTGAGGCATGATCTCAGTAGCCATGATGCCCAAGCATCTTTCCACTTCTACTCTGCTCATTGGGCTCCGCAGACTCTGTTGAACCTGCTGTACGACCGACAACATGCTGAAGCTAGCTCTTGCCCTGCCACCAGAGAGGACGTCCAGGATGCGAGCAACTTCTTCGACACGCTGTAGGCTGGACTTGCGCTCAAGCTGTGCCTTTGATGGACCAGCAGGCAATGCAGCAAGGGTTGCCTGCTTAGCAAGCACTCTGTCAAGCAGGCTTGAGCTTCGTGATTTGGTCGTGCTGTCTGTGGAGACAACTAGGGTGGTTGGTATGCTGACACTCGCCTGCGCAGATTTGATGCTGTCCAGTTGTTCCTTGCCTCTGGTCTGTGTTGCCTTCTCCACAGACTCACTACTGACGATGGGTGCGAGAGGTAATTGCTCAATGAAAGCACTGCCATCTGCAGTATCGCTTTGTTGCTGCCATTGAGTATACTGCCGACGAAGGTCAAGCTCGAATTCACGCTTCATCTTTGTGCTGTCGAGGATGCTGATGTTGCGCTGTGTCCTGCTCTGTCTGATCAAGCTCAGGCCAGCTCGTCCAAAGTCCTCAAGGCTCCAGTCCAGGTTCGCCAGTGCCAGCACTCTCCGGATGTCCTCAAGCGTAGCAGTCCTCCTCTTCCAAGTACTTGTTGTTGCTGAGAGCACCTCCTGCACAGACAAACGGAAGGTTGCCGAATCGAGTGCTGTCTGACCGTTGATCGCTGATAGGAAAGCGGCGTGAAAAGTGAGCAGCTCTGTCACAGCTGGGGGAAGGATGTTGGCAAAGCCAGGGATCTCCTTTGGTGGTGTTGCAGGTGGTGTACTGTAGCTCGTCTGAGCTGCTGCGGTCTTGAGATCCAACCTGTCGAACAGCCTTGCTGTCCTTCGTGATGGTGTGTCTGATGGAGATGGAGGCAAGCCCTGGCACACTCTCTTGCTCTTGGGTGTAAGTTGTGGCTCTGCAGGGGGCGTTGGAAGCAACCGGTTTCCAGCATCCTGCTCTGTGTCTTGGCCTCGCTTTCTCTTGGGTCTCAGATCGATATTCTCTTTGTTGGCTTCGTAGGATATTGTGCGCGGCAGTGGCTTCTTGGGAGCATGATCGATCTTCGTCTGCTTGCGAGAGCGAGTGGTGATTGGGAGCTCGTAGTCTGCAGCTGCCTTCCTTTTGCCTAGCAATGCCATTGTTGATACTTGGAGGGGAAGAGATATGCTGCGATGAATGCTGATTGAGATTTGGTACTGTCGTGATGTAAAGTCGCGTCTGAAACACGAATTATACGCGCGATCAGTCGCGCTCCAGCCACCCAAATTCGAGACGCTAAGGCGAAGCCAAGCTCAACATTGGAATTGCACCACGATCTTAACAACGACATCGTCCATCGCATGCGGAAGCACATGTTCATTGCCCGCACAACTCACGGACCGAAGCAGCATCATGCAAGGCTTGGTTGTAGACTTTGCGGCCGGCAGCCTGCGCTCTCGTTCCTACGAGCGCTCAGAGTGATTGAAGCGGTCGGCCATCGCTACAATCAAGCTTGGTCGTCAAGCAACGCTACCTAAAGGTTACATCTTATCTTCTATCGCACCTGCGAAGAGCGCCGCCGTCTTTGACTGACCAGTCACCCTGGTAAGACGTCGACTTTGCAGCAATACGAATGCAGATCACGACACTTGGCTCAGCATGGAAGCTTGTCCGTCTCTCTTGTCTCGCCTTAGCTGTCCACATACGGATCTAGCATCCAGCAATTGACAAAAGCTTCTTGCCTCAGCAATGAGGCTGCATCAGTGATCCGCAGGCACCGCTGTCGCACTTCATCACTCTGTATCAGGGACTGCAGGTATTCAACACAACTGCAACCATGGCACGCTCGGGCAAGGTGAGGCCTGCTAGGACGGTCTTCTGGCTCAAGAGGAACACTAGCCGATCACCTGCATGTGTGGGACATTCGTAGTCAGGGCTAGCTGATGAGAATGGATCATTAGCCTTCTTCTCGAAGACGTGGAGGACGCTGGCAAAGAAGGTAACATTGCATCTTACCCTGACTTATCGCTCAGCACCACTAACACATGTCAGAGGCTGCACACACTACGACATACGAGGCAGGTGAGCATCGTCGACATGGCTCTCCCATGCCAATCTACCAACATCCCACGACGACAGTCCACCACCAAGAACAGCCTGATAAGAAGAAGGAGACTAAGATGGCAAGCAGGCAGGTCCTGGGTACGGAGCAGCACCTGGGAGGGCTATATGAAGGAGCAGCACGCCTGAAGGCGAAGTGCCATTGCAAGTACATCCTTCTCGCTACGTTTCGTTGTCGTTCACCTCCACAATGCGAAGCATTGCAAGACTCTGGTGCTGAGCACCTCTGTACTTGCCACCTTCTCTTCTGCCCTTCAGATTGTCAGGAGAAGTGAGCCTGACAGCTCAGCCTGGGAGAAGCTTGGACGCTCAGATGAGTCCACACAGGTCTCGTTTTCAATCTTCATGCAGGGTGAGAGAGCAGCTGAGCTTGATGACAGGATGCTCTCTATCGCCATGGAACGATCAGCATGGCTCACACAAGAAGAGCTAGCTCAATACGTGGCACCATCAGCAGAAGCCAAGCAGAACTTGGAGCATTACCTCACAACAATGGTGTATCAGCATCGTCCTGGCATTACAGCAGTCTAGGCGACGTTATGCACATCGAAGCCAATGTGTCCAGGATAGAGAGGGTATGTTTCCATCAGAGTACACGACCCATGCTGACTGCTCACAGCTCTCCAATACTATCGTTGAGGACTACAGACATGCAGAGACAGGACGGGTCTTCGCAAAGACAACACAGGCGCACTTGCCAGATGACATTGGAGGCAGTGTCGTCAGTCTTGGCAGTCTCACTTCCTTCAACTACGCTCGCAAGCGTCATATCAAGCGAGACTCTGCAGCCACAAGCGTTCCTCGTAAGACTGTCAAGTCAGAGCCAACAGCATCATCTGCACCTCATCAGGCACCTCCCGGTTGCAATTCAACAACAACAGCTACCATGCATCTCGCAATTCTACGGCACCAAGGGCTACACACCAGCCAAAGACAGCGAGAGCGTTGCTGTCTTGGCTTGCGGCGGTCTTTGGACAGACAAGTCTCTTCACAGCTTCACAGCCAACTTCAGACCAGACACAGGGAAGACGTATCTACCACAGAAGCTCACATTCGACGATAAGAGTGCTTGGAGCAACGTCAGGTCTGACGATGGAGAAGATGTCATGGACATTGAGATCCTTGTTGGTCTTGCTTACCCTCTCACCCTCTCAGCCATCGCCACGCAGCAGGAGTTCGCTGACATGGTTCAGTCGCTGATCGATATGCCAGACAATCAACGTCCAGGCGTGGTCAGCATCTCATACGGCATAGAAGAGAGCGACACAGACATTCAATCATCAGCCAACTTCTGCAACAAAGTCAAGCAACTGACTGCGCTTGGCACGACCTTCGCAACAGCGAGTGGCGACAATGGCATCGCAGTCAACGATGCCAGTAAGTGCCCACCCTTTCAAGTCGACATGATGAGCGCCTGTCCCTATGTGATTGGTGTGGGTGCCACCACGGGCTTCAGCCCAGAACGTGCTGTCTATGAACGCAGCAAGTCAGACAGCAGCAATGGCTGGTCCTCAGGAGGCTTCTCAAACTACTACGCTGTTCCAGACTACCAGCGCAATGCTACAGGAGCGTATGTCAACTCTATTAATCATGCTGAGGCCAACTATTACAATGCATCTGGCAGAGGCTTCCCAGACGTCTCAGCCTTTGGAGAATTCATCAACCTTGCAGAGAATGGCCAGCTCGATGCTGCTGGAAGTGGAACGTCAGCATCATCGCCTATCGTAGCGTCTGTGCTGGCTTTGGTTAACGCCAAGTGCAAGGCAAAGGGCAAGCCAAGGATCGGTTTGGCACATCCGACATTCTATAGCAACGCTGGTGCGTTCGGCGACATCACAGTGGGCGGTGCGTACGACTGTGCGAGCACGACACTTGGCTTTCCTTGCAAGGCAGGCTGGGATCCAGCTACAGGCCTTGGCTCGCCAGACTTCAATGCTTTAGTGAAAGCATTTGGATGTGCTTGAGCTTTTGATGGAAGCATAGCTGCATGAACTCATTATGTGCATTGTTGAAGACTATATGATAAGAAGCAAACATTAAACGGTAGTGCCCACTGGAGAGTGCCATGGTCGATGTGCAGGAATCTACAATGCGAGGACAGCCACCATACCGCCAAGCAAGACTGGGACCACACCACCAGCGACCTTTGCAGCAGCACCAGTGTATGATGCAGCTGTAGTGGTCGGCTTGGCAGAGTAAGCTGTCACCCAGCTTGAGGCAGTAGTCTGTGCTGGAGCAGTGGCAGGGGTGCCAGCAGCAAGACCCACGGTTGTCGATGATGAAGCAGATGCTGTAGTGATGTAGACCTGAGGAGCTGTCACGACAGTCTGAACAGTGACGGCTGTGCTGCTGCCTGAGATTGTAGAGCCAGCACTCTCGCCGGTGGAGCAAGTGACCTGGACAGTCAGACTGTGGAATAGGTGACAACAGTAGTTGGGACAGTCCAGCTTGTTGGAGCTGGAGATGACTGTGCTGGAGCAGTGCTAGCTGGTGTAATCGTGACTGGGCAGATCGTTGTTGTGACTGGTACGGTCTGTGTGACTGTGCTTGTTGTGCCTGAGGTGGTGCAGGTGCTGACTGTTGTGGTGTAGATGGTCGAGACAGTCGTCGTAGTGTATGGAACTGTGGATGCTGGTGTGACAGGGACCTTTGGTGGGCAGGCTGTGACGATAGCTGGGTTCTGTGGAATGTATGGTGCACAGAGACCTTGGAAGTAGGAAGCACCAGAGTGTGTGTCAGACTCTTCTCCTGCCCATGCCTCAAGACAGCCCATGACGTGTGTGACAAACGAGCTGTCCTTGCAGAAGCAGTCGTAGTCTGAGTTGTCCTTACAACCCGTCTCGTGAAGCCAAGTGTTGAGGCAGCTTGGGAGGATGCCTGGGCACTGGGGTGCCGGTGGGAGGGAGGTAGCTGGTGAGACTGAGGACTGGGTGAGGGAGGAGCTTGGTGCTACTGGTGAAGGTGTTGTGTAGATTGAAGGCAGTGGTGCGGAGGTTTGGCTAGATGGGACTGGCACGCTTGTCATAGTGGTCGTCGATGTTGTGGTTGATGTGGTCGTTGAGCTTGATGGTGGTACATAGATGGGAATGCTCTGCGTGGACGAGACAACCGATGTGGTTGAGGTAGAGATTGCTGGAGCGCTCGATGTTGTGCTGGATGAGCTGGACGATGAGCTGGATGTAGTGCTAGATGATGTGCTAGACGACTTGCTAGATGTGCTGGTCAAAGGAGTTTCCGTTGATGTATAGTATACAGGAATGGATGTCGTGCTTGTCGTCTTGACGCTGGTAGTGCTTGGCGTGGTGGTGGATGGCACAGAAGAGGTAGCTGGCTTCGTTGGGGTGGTAGTCGAGCTCATAGAGGAGCTGGAAGATGAAGAGCCACAGTTGAAGCTGATATCGTGCACACCAATGTTGCAAGACTTGTCACTGCCACCTGCTGGCTTGAATGTGACAGCAGTTGCACCACCGCACTGATCGTTCTTGATGATGCTTCCGCTTGAGCTGCATGAGTGGGTGGTCTTGCAAACAGAGTTGTCAGGCATCTGGTAGTGGCATTCGATTTGCGTGTCGTGCTCTGAGGTCACATGCATCTTGTCGATAGACATGGACTTGCCAGAATCGCAGGAGATGCTTGGGTGCTTCTGCACATCACCAGTGATGCACTTGTCCTGGAAAGTACGTGGGAGAAGAGGATCACGCTTGCCGAAGCTGTTGGAGCATGAGAAGCCTGAGAACTTGTTGCTGCCATAGCTGCTGAAGGATCCGGTGCTGAGGCCAGACCAGTCGTAGCCTTCTTCTGAGCGTCAGAGCATTGGTTGTTGCTGTATGCGGGAACAGGATAAGACTTTGCGTCGTGCCAACCAGTGGCAACGACGTGACTGGCTGAGCCAGCCAAAAGAATGACTGTAGTGAGATGCATGATGATGCTGAACGATTGTGATGTACCTAATGAGCAGGTAAAGAGCAACGAAAGACTGCTAGGACAGTAGCGACTGCAAGCAAAGAGAGCGATATGAAGACTCGCAAAGGAGATGACTTACCTCACTTCATATATCCCACAATGCAAACCATTCACAGAACTCAGCTTGTGTGTGAAAGCCGTGACAAAGAGGAGGTGGTGAAGGCGTCTCGCTTCAATAATTGGCGCCTGACTTGGAAAGCACGGTCGCTGATGGAAGACGTTTCCGCACAAGTCTTCAGACTGTGACATGGGTTGCATGCGGAGAGACCAGATCTCGTACCTCGCCAGTGCGCTCCGATCTGCGCACTAGTCGATGTCTTGACACATTGTGGGAAGTCTGTTGTTGTTGGTAAAGCGACAAAGGAGGATGAAGTGAGGTTGAAAGTCTAAAAGCTCGCGTGGAGAGACAACATGGAAAGAGCTCCGATCAGGGGAAGGAGCGATGGTCTGCAGCCTGTCCAACAACTTTACTGCATCGACAGCGACAGTGGAGCGTCTATGGGTAACAGCACTGACCTTTGATCACGAAGCAGACACCATAATAGAGCATGTCAGATCAAGGTCGACTGCCACATTTGATCGCATGGCTTGTAGCGCTGACCAGATCGGTCCGCCTCCACTTGTTTCAGTCTGCAACGTGCTCCACATGTGGACATTTCACATCTGTTTCATTAAGAGGAGAGCTTGAGGCGTCTAGCACCTTGGCAAGTCTCATGCTTGCACGCAGTCGTAGCAACAGTGATTTATGAGCACTGTGTGAATGACGGGATCACGCCAAGCCGGTTCATAACACCAGCAGGTGCGTTCATACATTTATGTCTCTCATTCCCAGCCAGAAATGGCATCGTCAATGTCCTTCCTGAATCGTCGTTGGCTCTCGCACTGGTCCAAGAAAACCTTGTACTTGGCCTTGAGCAGCTTCTTCTCACCCTCATCCTTGCTAGGGTAGACAGCCTTTCCAGGTTTGCTGAAGCGATCCATGATCTCCCACAGTGGCTCGCTCCTACCATCCTTGTCCGTGCTAGCCGCCTTGGCTCCTAGCATTGCCGCACCATGGACCACTGCTGCATGGACGTATCGTGGAATCAGCACTGGCATGTCGCATGCTGTGGCGATCAGCGACATCAGAACTGGGTTCTGACATTGTGATCCAGACATGAAGATCGACGAGATCTCATGGCCTGACTTGTTCATTGCCTCCACAATCTGGTGTGTCTGCAGAGCAATAAACTCCATTGTGGCATAGTAGTAGAGGGCCAGACCATCAACAGACTTGTCTGACGAAAGTCCAATGACACTGCCCTTCATGTCTGGGTCTGCAATTGGACTTCGGTTGCCGAACAGATCGCCGTAGAAGAAGAAGTGCCTTCCGAGGTAGGATATCGTTGTGCACCAGCCTTCTCCTGAAGCTCTCGAAGGTGCTCATTGAGATAGTCGTAGATGTTCGTGTTGAACGTTTCAGCCACTGCCATTGCCTCCTGAACAGCAGGGTGTGTTTCGAGGACATGCTTGAGCAGCTCACCAGTGGCACTCTGACCACCCTCTGGCCATCCAGTAGCCAGGAATCAGCACATCTCTGTATGGTCCCCAGACACCATCGACAAAGACGGGCTTGTCACTCATGGCCAAGTGGCATGTCGATGTGCCTGCCACAGCGCAAGACGTGTGAATGCCTGACTGACGTGGTTCTTTGGCTGTGAAGCGTCGATTGTGTCTCTCTTGAGCATGACCTTGGCGCCGACTGTACCGATCCAGCCTGCATATGCATCAATGACACCGCTGCCAACAGCAATGCCTGCTGGGAGGCCCATATCGCTGCCAGCCTTCTCAGAAAGCACACCAATCTTGTCTCCAGCAGTGAAGTATTGTCCATTCTGTAAGGTGTTAGCTCAAGTTCATTCTGCAAGTAGGCATCTATACCACGCCGTTGACACCGCCCATCCGCTTAAAGTTGTCTTCGCAGAGATCTTCCAGACCGATCTCTGTGAGGAAGTCCTCTTGCCAGCCTTTGACACTGCCGTCAACACCAACAGGCACGAAGCCTTGCTTGCAAACGACAGAGCAGAAACTCCTTGTCTCGCTGCCAGTTGCAATGTGTGTGAGAGCGTCTGTGAGATCGTAGAACTTGCACTTGGAGAAGAGCTCAGGTGGCATGTTGTTCTTCAACCACAGCACCTTTGGGATTTCCATCTCAATGCTCATCTTGCCCCAACGTATCTTAGCAAGTTGTGTCCTGTTGCATTGATTTCTTCGTCTCTTCCACAGGTCTGTGATCCAGCCACAGGATGACGTTGCGGTCGTTGCCATCTGCGTTGTCAAACTTTGGACCTGTGACCGCTACCGGCTCATCCGTATCTTCGCGGAAGACTGCCAGAGAGCAAGTGGCGTCGAAGCCAATACCGCGGATCGTTTCTGGGTCGATGTTGTGCTGTGCAATGGCCCGCTTGACTGAGTTGCAGATACATCTCCAGATGTCTGTCGTCGATTGTTCCTGCAGATGTTAGAAGGCAGCTGCAGACTAGTCCAGGCGACTCACATAGTATCCAGTCTCTGGCTGCCACAGACCGATGTTCTCACTTGCAAGACCAACAATCTCTCCTCTCTCGTTCATGATACATGCTCTTGCACTACCAGTACCGACATCGATACCAATGTATGTTGTTCTGCTGGATGTTGATCTCATGGTGAGGATCCAGCGACATTTGCCTCGAAGGCTTACGATGTGGAAGAGAATGCTGTCGTCCTGCCATTGTGAAGAAAGTGTATGTGTAGAAGGAGAGTGTGGTGAGAAGTAACCTTTACCTACCTATATTCACATTCTCAAGGATCGTCATGCCCCTCTACGCTATCCTATCTGTTGTGCTGTTCACCAGAAAATTGGGGACCCTGTATGAGATCATTGGCAGCACCTGTTGTGGATCTCTGGTACGGAGAAAGCCTTCACACTGGCGCATGTGCTGCATGAGAGCCGCTCAACTGTGGGTAGCTTGTGCGATGAAGTGGCGATCTGCGATCGGAAGTGGTGGAAGGATGTAGCAGGCCGGTTCGTGTAGGAAAGATAGTGCTCGAAGGAAAGGCAGGCGCGATTGTATTGCGGCTCGTGCATGAGTCTGTGCGCTGTGCTTGCTTGCTTGACTGCGACCAGCACGACCAAAGGCTTTGCAGCGGCGGTTGTTGCTAAGTTAGTGGCATGTGCTTCTACACTGAAAGCGATCCGAGGAGACAAGCAGGACACCTATCAAATTTGCAAACGAGCCTTGGACTGCACACAGCTTGAGTCTGGACGATGGCGCTATCTTAAGACTCTCAGCTTTCTGGGTCCTGCTGGTATCCTTCGTTGCTGCTCTGGAGACAACGAGGCAGGTCGACGTCTACGCATGGCCGCTCTCAGCATCACATGCGCAGCTCTTCGCGAGGGTCGAATACAATTCCCAACTACAGCCAAGACATCGAATATTAAGAAACCGCAACTTCAGCAGACGAGGCGCTTGTACGAATAGGTCACTATCAAGAGGGTACGAAGAAGGGGGTCAGGAATTGTCACATCAAAGGATAACTTTGCAACTGGGAAAAAGCAGGTAGTGTTGGTGCATCTGGATGATGCTGGAATTGCATACCATATTGGCTTGAAGACAACAGATGCCAAGAGCAGGGACGGATCTGCAGGCCAGGTATCAGCAAGGTCGTACCTTCCATCCAGCACCAGTCGTGCACTTCAACAAGCCTGTGGTGCTGGCTGCTGACGGGCAAGTTGAGGGGCCTCCCGAGAAGAGCTTCCTCCAGAAGTGAGTATGGCTGATGACACGCTGGGTTCTGACTGACCATGGTTGGTATTGGTGGGCTATTGCCATCTTCCTGGTGCTTCAAGTCGTGATGGGAGGCGGCGCAGACAAGAAGTGAGCTCATAAAGGGGTGCTCAGAGATTAACACACGCAGGCGGTAGCATCACCTGGCAGGAGCTGTCTGGAAGACAGAAGATACAAGAGATGGTCATGGCTGTTGCAGATACAGCAGTCTTGGCGTTCAACTGCACGTAACCCACTTCCATCTCGGGGGCAACCACGACATGCCTCAGCAGGCACAAAACACAGCTGTGTCATACACAGATACAGCAAGGTCTCGCTATGCACAAGCATTGATGCAAGATCACTGCACGGCATGGATTTCGGCGAAAAGAGATCGAAA